>JAOXNR010054086.1:0-13107 GCA_028571225.1 Parsonsia alboflavescens | reverse complement strand
TGAAGAAAACAAGCCTTTTGAAGCATGAGAAGTCAGGCTGAACAGCCTACCGAAATTCTGCCAGAAATTTGCTGTTTGGTCCTCTGTTTTTACAGCTTTGTTATCTTGACTTCAGTTAGACTTTTCCACTTATTGTTAGCTACTATCTTTATGTTCTAAGCTAGCTTAAGAGACCTAATTAAATCCCTAATCATGTTTGGGGCCGAGCCTATAATTAGGCCTTCAGTTGTATTGTATTTCAGAATTTTTTCCAAAAACACTTTCAACTTTTGAATGAAATCCTTATGGATTCAAGGATACAAAAAACCATGAATTTCTTAGAGCTCTTCTATGGTTCTTAGTTAAACTTTAGGGTTCTCAATGCTTGGCTAGGGTAATTGAGTTAAGTTGATGGGACTTAATCCATTAGATCATATTTTGGTTGACAATTGGTCAATGGTTCTAGCTTGAACCTCTTGTTGAAGTCTTGGTGAAATTTCAGATTATGTGTGATCTTTGTTTTGGATAGATGGATGAGAAAAATTCCAGCCATAATTCAAGAATCACATCATGCTCTGCCCTGTAACTCAGAAGTGGAGGAGGAGCAAAATCTTGATCTAAACGTTAAGGATATTGCACTGGTTCAACATACAGATAGCATTGCAATAGGCAAGAAAAGCAGATAGATTCGATAGACACAGCGGATGTAATTGATAGGAATCTTCTCAGATGTACAAAATTTCTAGGATTTGCATTGTCAGTTGTAGAGACCATGGATATGCAAGAATGTTATAGCTATAAGGAAGCTATATCTGGTTCAAGTTAAGATCACTTGGTGAGTGCTATGGGTGAAGAGATGAAGTCTCTTCACAACTCTCAATAGAGCTACTGTAAATGTTGTGGGCAAGGCAGAATGGGGACTCTCTTGCTGATAGAGAGAGAATACAATCCTAGAAAAAAATTGTTGGCTTGTACTATATTCTTAATTGAATTAAGAAATATAGTTGGAATCCTAATTGGATGAGGACAATGTAGTCAGACTTCAATTAGGAGTTATTATATTTTTAGAATATTTAGATTAGGAAAACCATGTCCTAACTAGATTAGGATTTCCTAAGATCTAATGGATTAGCTCCTATAAATAGGTGCTATTGGAGATCTTTGATGTAACCTTTCATTCTCTAACTCATTTGATTACGTAGGCCTTTGGGAACTAATCTCGTTAAATCCTTTATTTTATTGTGACTTTTGGATTTCCACGATTCTCCCAACAAAAACAAAAAAAAATTATGTATAAATATTCCTTGGTATCTTGAATTTTAAAATATATATAACGGATTTGCTAATGGGTGCTCCGGAGCGTGCCTTAATGCGCGCTCCAACCGTTACCGTAACGGAATTTTTGCTACAGTGCTCACGCAACCAACCAAGCGTAGCAAAAATTCCATTACGGTAACGGTTGGAGCGCGCATTAGCAAATCCGATATATAAAAATTTATATATATCAATTAGGAAGGGTTGTAGGTAATGCGGTGAGTTAATCATGTCAAGTAGTTCCAGGATAAAGGTTATTCATAAAATTAAATAGAATAAATATGAAATAATATATGATAAATTCATTGATTAATTAAGGTATAAATATTATAGTTAATCTTTTATATTTAAAAAATGAATGCAACTGTAAAAATTACATAATATATAAAACAAAATTTTTAATGATTCTTTTAGAATTTTGGAATTTGGGAATTTTTTTAACAATTACTAATTTTGATGGGTGGTGAGTGATAGGTTGAGTTACGGTGTATACCATATACCAAGGTCATTACTTTGACCACATTTCTTGACATGATAACTTGATAATTAATAACAAAATAAGTGTTAAGCTTAATCTATGCATTCAGAGCTTTAATTTGATATATTACACAAGCTAAAAGGCTTAATAACGAGAGAGAAATCTCATCTCAAAGAAAGCTCAATCAAGCAGATAGTACCAATACTATTCAACAGTCTATTATTAGTCATTACATATCCCACATCGAATATTGTGAGACTACCCATATAGTCCCAAGTCTATATAACAAGGTGAAAACCAACTAATAAATATACATGACTTTTACAACTTGAACTTGTACAACTCTTATTTCCGCATTGCTAAACAAGTGTCCTAACTTCATCATCAGATGAGTTTCGGGGAACACACCCGCACCAAGTTTGGCCAAACAAAACATACTCAACAAGTACCACCAGCCAAATAGAATAGACTTCATCCATATTGAATTCAATCAAACCAAACTGAATTAATCCACATTGAAGTCTAGCAAACAAAACAAACCATTCCACAACCTCATTTGGCACCCACCATGCTCGTGGACGATTTGAATAATACATCTCTAAAAGATCATCCAAAACAACATGCAAACACTATCAAGTCTAGTTGCATTGAAAAATTTAATGGGACAAGAGAAAGATAAGCATTCCCGAATAAACAATAATGAACAGATCCTTCAGGCCGATACCACATTGCACAAGGATGCGATTCAGGATGTCACTAATCTCATTGAAGCACTCATCAGTGATCTCCAAAGACCATACACCTCAACGCAATTCCCAAACCCACAGAAATATAGAATCAGGAAGAACACCGATAACAATAGGTTGGCAGAAAACATGCATGGAGGGGTCAGGCCGCAAACTACAGCGGTGTCTGATGTTGACAAGATGAAGCTGGCAATTGATAATTATGAGGTTTTCGAGCTTTTCTTATAGCAAAACAACTATCTCCCTGGACAAGCAAAAGAGATAGTTGGATCATCCACTCACAATGGAGAACAAGACTTGGATAGTGGGGAGGAACAATTCAGGAGATAGGAGCCTCGCAGGCAAGAAAATGCACAACTTCCAAACCCTCAAAACACAGTCCCATAGAGGGACCAACCGACTGCAACACAACAGATTCCTTAGGAGTTGAAGACAAAGTTACACAGACTGGAACAAAAGGTGGATGGATTGGAAGTCGACATGCCAGAGTTTCGGCCAACCCAAGAGTCACAAATCCGAAACTCTAGAATTTCTGTCCCGGAACTTAGACATGGGAAAATTCCTATGGACTTCGAACTGCCTACTATTAGTAAGTGCAATGGAACCACATATCCAATTCAACACTGGTCTATATTTAATGCAACTTTGGCATTCTATGATCCGGATAAGGTCCTTTTGTACAGAGCTTTTTCCACCACTCTCTTTGGAAGAGCTCTCAAGTGGTACATGGCATTGCCACCTTTTTCTATCTTCGCATTCAATCGGTTGGTGATGCATTCCTAAATCAATTCGCTAGAAGCAACCAGCATTCAATACCGCAGGCCCACCTCTTGAGTATGCGGTAAAAGAAGATAAGACCCTCAGCGAGTACTGGACTCGGTTCAATCAAGAAGCACTAAAAGTTAAGGACTATTTGGAACCAATCAATGAAGAGGCATTTTGTCACGGATTGAAACCATAAACAAAGTCAAAAAGGCTCACTGCCCATCCACCCAAAACCAATAACGATCTCCTACAAAGAGTCAGGACTTGGATGCGAGTGGAAGATTCTAAGGGACACAAGAGGACAATTCGGCATTCTAAGATGGGAGCGCTGCCAAAATCAAATTTTGACTGTAAACGTAACAAGAAACATAGATTCAACCAGTTTCAGGGCCAATACAGCTGAAACTTTGCAACTGAGTCGAAACCTATAGAACCCAAGTCATATACTACAGCCGAACCACCATTGAAACCGGCCGCAGCAGTCACCAAGCCTATACAAGATGCAACCAAGGCACCCGAAAAACAGTTTCAAGGCAACCCTGCTTCCCACAATCATTTCAAAGGGAAGCTGCATATTATGCAATTGAAGGGAACAAACAACCCAAATTACACTCTATTGAACACGTCTAGAGCGGCCATTTTGCAGAAAATACAAAACTCGGGTATTTTGACACCCCTGAAGCCTATGAATGCTCTTGTGGGGAAGCGGGATCAAGGTCACTATAGTAATTTTCATCTGGATGTTGGGCATCACACATGGGATTGTTACCAATTGAAGAGGGGGATTGAGGGTGCAGTGCAACTAGGGTTGCTGACTCAATTCTTCAATACAATACATGTCGCCCAACCTAATACATCGCAGCAACCAGCCGCACCAATGGTCATTGATATGATATCTGGTGTGAATTTGGATTGTTATTGAAAGTTGCTTCAGCCACAGTGGTGAATGATGACTTCCCATTGGTGGTGTCAATGATGATTGCAAACTACCTGGTAAAGAGGATCCTTATTGATACGGAGAGTTCGGCCAACGTCCTTCTATGACACATTCCAGAAGGTGTACATCAAAGATGAGTTAAGCAAATCAAATCACATTCCGTTGGTCAGGTTTTTTGGAGCGACCACACATGTATTGGGCATTGCATATCTTGAGGTTCAATGGGGGCTAGAATCAAAGCATATGAACCAATTATGCAAATTCATTATTGTCGATTCGCCATTGGCATATACCTGCATATGGGGAAGACTAGGGCTGAACTTGATGAAGGCACAAGTAAACATTTATCAGAATACTGTCATCATTCCATATGAAGGAACACAATTCGTCAGGTAGGGAGACATTAAAACAGCCCACATTTGTTACAAGGTGACAATTTCCAAAGAGAAGCTTGAACAAAATAATAAGGAGAAGGAAGTCCCGGATTGGGAAAGTTGGATTTAGCCCACAGTGGAGCTAGAAGAGTATCAAATACATGCGGCTCACCCTGGTTGAAAGGTGACTATCAGGAAAGCCTTACCCGTTCGAATAACAAAGTATCAGAATGTTTTTGCATGGCCCACCAAAGAAATGGTGATGATTCCAAGAAAATTCATTGAGCATTGGCTAGGCATCCTCGAAAACTGCGATCCGGTACAACAAGGAAAATGATTTTACACTCTAGAGAAGAAAGAAGCCGCAAAGGCAGAAGTTGCAGGTATGCTTTCGGTTGGAATTATATGGAGAGTTCGATTCCCGAAGTGGTTGTCCAACCCGATAGTAGTCCCGAGGCCAAATGGTTCATGGAGAATCTGCATTGACTTCACTTCACTTCACTTAACAAGGTGATCCCGAAGAAACCATTCTCGATTCCCCAAATCGACCATCTACTGGATGCGACTGTAGGATTTTCATACCTTTGTTTCCTAGACGTATACAAGGGTTATCATCAAATCCAAATGGCAAAGGAAGATGAGGAGAAAACTTCCTTCGTAACACCTCATGGATTATTTTGTTATAGGAGAATGCCATTTGATCCAAAAAAATGTTTGGTGCGAATTTTCAAGATATGATCAACCAGATGCTCTCTCAACAGCTGGACCACAGTATGGAAGCATACATAGATGATCAACTTGTAAAACCCGCAACCCAACAACAATTCTTTACCAACCTGGAGGAAAGTTTCAAGACAATGGCAAAGTATGGGCTAAAGCTTAACCCTCAAAAGCAGGAGAGAAGTTGCTGCCATTCTATTAGGTAATCTGCAACCCAAAGAATTTCAAATGGACCAATTCTTATGCGGCTTTCACAAAGCTCAAACATTCTTTAGGTTCCGATTCTAGTTTCCCCTCTGCCAGCCGAAACATTGTATACTTATCTATCTATATCATCTCATGTGGTGAGTGTCGTTTTATGCACCTTACGGGGTTCAAGCATAAAGCAGGTATACTACGCCAGCCATGTCCTGCAAGGACCTGAAACTAGATATTCCACTTTAGAAAAGCATGCATTTGCTTTATTAGTTACTGCAAGAAAGTTAAAGCCATACTTTCAAGCTCACTCAATACAAGTACTAACAAATGCTCCTATCAAGAAAATGCTTCACAAGCCCGATACGACTGGATGACTTATGAAGTGGGCAATAGAGGTTTCTGAATACGACATACAATGTTTGCCTTGGAAAGCAATAAAAGGTCAGGTTTTCTCAGACTTTGTCCTTGAATGCACATTGCCAAGATCTGAACAAAATCAACTTCAGGATTGTTAGACGTTGCACACGGATGGCTTGGCTGAGGGAGCCGAATTCATGCTGATAATTCCCGAAGGAACCAAGTTCATTTATGCTCTGAAACATAACTTTCAAATAAGCAATAATGAATCTGAATATGAGGCCTTTCCAACAAGATTAAGAGTCATTGCAAAAACTGATTCACAACTCCTAGCTAGACATGTAAATGGCGAGTGTGAAGCAAGAGAAAAAAACATGCAATAGTACTTGGCCAAAACATAGAAGTTCTTACAAAGTTCCGATACATCAAAGGGGAACATGCAACACGAAAGGACAATGCAGAAGTTGACTTAATTTCAAAAGTCAAGCAAGGAACACGAATGTAGGGAACATGGATTGAACCTTTGGAAAGCAAGAGCATTGACTTTTGCAAATTATGAATACGGAGGCTGAACCAACCTGGATCTGGTAGATATATCAGTACATAACTAATGGAACTTTGCCTCAATATCTGGCTAAAGTCAGAAAAGTTCAGACTATGTCATCCCGATACGTCACTGTGGATGGACAACTTTTTAGGAGAGCGTATTCATGGCAGTTACTAAACTGCATCACACCGGCAGAAGGAAATTATCTGATGAGGGAGGTGCATGAAGGCATTTGTGGTTCACATATTGAAGCCAGGTCACTTGCCCGAAAGGTCATGAGTACAGGGTATGTTAGCCCAAGTCTGGAGGAGGATGCAATGAATCTCGTAAAAACTTGGCAGAAATGTCAAATTCATGACAACGTGCATCATCTTCCAAGAACTGAATTGCATTCCTTGAGCTACCCGATACCATTTCATCAGTGGGGGATGGATCTTCTAGGACCATTCCCTAAGGCATCCGGAAGTAGAGAGTTTTTGGTGGTTGCAATAGATTATTTCACCAAATGGATAGAGGCACAAGCTTTAGCTTCCATTACTGTCTAAGAGGTGAAGTTTTTCTGGGAAGAGATTGTTATCCAGTTTGGGATCCCACAGACACTCATTACAAACAACGGAAAACAATTCAAAGAAAAAGGCTTTCAAGATTGTTGTTCCGAACTAAAAATTAATCATGGCTTCACTTAAGTAGGCCACCCGCAAACCGAAGGATTAGCAGAAGTATCAAATCGAATTATTGTCCAATGTTGGACGATGAGACTTTATGATATGAAGGGAAAATGGGTAGACGAACAACACAGAATGCTTGAACAAAGAAATCACCATTCACTTTATGTTTTGGCACGGATGCGTTGATCAATGTGAAAATTGGAAGTTCTTCCCCACGTATTGATGCATTCAATGCAGAGTGGAACGAGCAAAAGTTGGTCGAAAACTTGAATCATTGGAATCAAAACCAAATCGAGTCGCTCTCAAAGAGATGGCCAACAAACGGTAATTGGCAAGTTATCACAACAAGAAAGTTTCAAGGAAACAACTTAAAGTCGGTGATTTGGTTCTTCGAAAAAATGACGTAAGTCGACAAGATGAAAACCGAAATTTTGGCAATTTTGGCCTTCCATGTCTTCGAATGGAAATTTTGGCCGTCTTAAATTTCAAGTTCAAAATTATGCAAGGCCGAAACATATAAGTTGGAAAATAAACAAAGGCCGATGTTCGAGTGTAAATTCGAGAAAGAACTTCAAAATGTCAAGAGTTGCTACCCCGTTATTTTAGTTAAGTTCACTTATGTTTGGGCAATCATCATAATGCAATTGAAACGAAATAAAAATTCTCATTCAATAAGAGGATTTTACAAAGAATCTAGGATTCAAAAATATAAGTTAAAGGGGTGCAGACTATCGGAAGAAAACAGGATAATCCATTAGTTAAACTCCGTTTAGATTTCTTGCATCCGGAAGAAGCAATGATGAAGATACAGGATGTAATGCTTCTGGAGTCAAAAAACTGGCGGGATCAAATTCAGGCCCAGGGTCTTTAACAACCTCATCCACATTGGAATCCTGTTGCAAGGAAGGGAAGGTGCGACACATATCAGGAATTTGGAAGCCTGCCTCCCAAGGCAAAGGATAATCAGATGGATTCTCCATGATTGATTTGATGTCAATAGACGGTTTATACTCAATATTTTGCTCTTTTAAATCATCCATCATCATTTCAAAGCCATCTTTGAGCATAGCGAGGGATAGCCTTGACCACATGTTATAGAACTTCTCATGTTTGAAGAAATCTCCTAACACTTCCAGTTTCATGGCGGGATTTAAGTTACCTTCCCCATCCTCATATCACCGTGTTTTCAAGTTTAAGCTAGCTTTGCTGAAACCTCTTTGTCTTCAAGTTTAAGCTGCTCGACCTCGGTACACTTGAAAGGCAATTCATTCATCAGGATTCTAACTTCTATTGCAGCTTTAGCTGCCTTGCATTCGATGGCCATAATCTTTTCATCAGCCTCCTTTCCTTTCAAGTCCCGCGTTGGACTTGCAGTTCCTCAGTCCAACAATATAACTCAAAGGTCAACATTGCGGACCGAAACAAACAAAAAACAAAAGATAACTCAGGGACGCAACAACAAAAGCCATACAGTATTGGGTGAATAAAAAAAAAAACCAATACCTAGAAGCTATAGAGTATTGCATTCTGCTTCATGTCTTCGATCGACATAAAACAGACTATTGGAGGAAACAAGTTCTAGAAAACTTCAAAGGCCTTTGCGCTACCAAACATTTAGTCATTTTCTCGGATACTCCAATTTGGACATATATTGGCCCTTTATCTTCAGCCACGGGTTCAAGCACCTCCGAATTAGCTGAAGTTCCTTGAAATCCTTTCTTCTTTTTTCACCTTTCCTCTTCCAATTGATCCCGCTTCCTTTTAAGAGTGGGATCACCCACTGAAGGAATCACCAGGCCTTCAGTTCCTTGGGTCTTGAGCAAGCCTTCCGTGTTGGCTTTGGCGGCATTGGCCTTTTTCTAGTAGCAAATTGTTTGGTCGAATCTTCTTTTTAAGAGTAGTCTTTGACCCATTGACTTTGCTTCCCCCAACATTAGATGCGGAATTCTTTGTCGTATCATCTTTGTTGTCTGGATCATCCTTATATGCAAATTGACCCGAAACATAAAACAAGCTAATCATACCCTTGACAAGGCTATAAGATATGTTAGCAGGAGTCTTACCTGGAACAACCTTTTTCAGCTTACTAGATTTCAGTCAAAGACACTCCCAAGCTTTTTGCAAAGGATGTTCTTGCAGTCAAACAAAATAAGACCAAATGCAAGTCGCATATGGGAGTGCCCCTCGACCGGATTGTAAAGAAGAACATCCTTGTTTCGGGGGCTTTTGTTTTTGCAGATAATAAAAAAGGCCCCCCATAGTTCGAGAACCGTATTGAATAAAATCAATGCAATGGTGCACCGAACAAAATTTGTACTCATCTGGCCTAACCAGATTCTAAAAAATTTTGTTATGTATAAAATTAAAGGGTGGAGTGGAAACCGCAACCCTACTCTAAATTGTGCACCGAAACATGTGGCACAACCAACAGGAGGTGGATGAATCCTATTGTCTTCCCCTAGTATAATAATTTCAAATTCGACAGGAATGCCATATAATCTACAAAGTTACTAACCACTTCCCGAAATTGCAGAGTAATTTGATTCTCCCCTTCATCGCACCTTAGGGCTGAAATATCGGGACGAGCTTCTACTTGCACTTGGATTGGACTCTGGTATACATTGGTTAAGTTATTATCATTTTCATCACACCATGGGAAATCGATACTTATGTCTCTCACTTTGTACAAGATAACCCGAGTTAAATCCCCGGAGACAAACACATCACTAAACTCTCCAATCCTAATGACTTCCTCTGATGCGGAAGTCGCATCATCGGAAACTTGAACCCAAGGTTCAACCCTAGATAGCCTAATAGTCACGGTAGAGCTAGCCTCTCCAGAATAACCTTTTGAAACAAACCTTTCCGATACAATTTGAGATTCAAACATAGATGCATAATAATTATACCTGCACAACACATATACAAAAGAAAGGATCAATGTAAGTACCTGCAACCATTGAAAAAAATTTCTTGATGAAGAACACAAAAACTCAACCTCAAAAGGCTTGGAGTATTGCCCAAAAACAGGCACCTACATACATAAAACCCAAATCAACAAATGTAAATAAAATCACATAAACATAGCACAAATGCCATTTCAGAGTGTCACACCACCGTTGTTGTCACAGAAACAAAGGTAAAAAGAGACTATGCAAAAGAAGAACATATGAGTTGACGAAGGGAAAGTGGAAATAAAAACCTAACTTACCTTTTTGACAAAAAAGGAAGTTAAAGGTGCATTTCTTTTCAACCTTACCTTCTTATTTGCTTCATTTCAAAATTTGACTTTTGAAATAAAAGGCAATCCCAATTTTTCAGAATACGGGTGGCAAGGTAATCTTCGCCATAAACATGGTGCTAACTACTGAAACCTCTGAATACATGACTAATAGTCAATAGTTATGTCAACTCGTTGACCCGCACCTATTCGGATGAAACAATGATGTGTTCACAAAGGCAAAAACTTTCGGCCACACATCCACCTTCTCGGTTGCTGAATCAATTATTCGATCATAAGTCCATCATAATTATGGATGAAACAAGGATTTTTGTATAAAGGTAAAACCTTTAAGCCACACATCCACTTTCTCGGTGGCCGAATCAACGATTCGATCATAAGTCCATCCTAATGATGGACGAAACAATGATGTGTTCGCAAAGGCAAAAAATTTTGGCCACACACCCACCTTCTTGGTAGCTGAATCGACGATTCGGTCATAAGTCCATCCTAATGATGAACGAAACAAGGATATGTCCGTAAAGGCAAAACATTTCGGCCACGTACCTTCTCGGTGGCCGAATCAACATTTCGGTCATAAGTCCATCCCAATGATGGATGAAATAAGGATGTGTCCGTAAAGGAAAAACCTTTCGGCCACACATCCTCCTTCTCATTGGTCGAATCAACGATAAGGTCATATGTCCATCCTATGGATAGACAAAACTAGAATGTGGCATCAAAGGCAACACATATCTATTAAGGTAATAGTCTGTTCATCGAAGGGGCATATGTCGTATCTACAAGACTGCCCGATACTCTTGTTACGAAAGGGCATATTCCATATCGACAACATTTCTTTTTTCGAAAGGCATATGGTGTATACCATACACCAAGGTCAATACTTTGACCACGTTTCTTGCCATGATAAGTTGGTAATTAATAACAAAACTAGGTGTTAAGCTTAATCTATGCATTTAGAGCTTTAATTTGATATATTACACAAGCTAAAGGGCTTAATAACGAGAAAGAAATCTCATCTCAAAGATAGCTCAATCAAACACATAGTACCAATACTATTCAACAGTCCGTTTGATGTGAGAAACGGGCACAACCCGGACAAGTCAATCCAAATGGGCCCAAGGCCCCAACCTTCAATGCCTGAAAGTCAGACTAACAGAGTCAACAAGGATAGGTGGGTAGCGACCTGCTACCACCAACCTCCTAAATGAGCTCGAGAGAGGCACCGCCAAACCTCAGCCCATGACCTACTGACTCTCAACTCTTCTCATGCATCTTCCATGCCACGACTGGATGTGCACGACTCCTAACAACTCCCATGAGCCCACTACCACTTAGAGCGACCTCCCAGAAGAGATAGCGGAAACCATCGATATCCATGGGCAGGTCTCAAAGCTGGTCCAGAGGTCTGTTAGCGAGCTCATAACTCTCAATAGAGATATGAATCGCAAGATATCTTAACCCAGGGAAACTCCACAATTCTAGGAGCAGTTGGCGGGATTCCACGATCCCACAACTATCCTAACTGCCTACTGTCACATAATACAAAAACCCAAATTAAGGAAGTAATTGATCTCTCTTTTAAATAATCAAATCCGACATGGTCTACGGACAAGCCTAACAAGCTCACGAGACATAATACACAAGAGACAGCTTCTTTGAGAACCGATTACTCCTAATTACTTTCGAAATACTGACTTAGGTATCGATGTTCCTTCCCGGGCACAGCCCACCTTTGGTGACTAATCTCTTCTTTCTTCTCAAGTTACAATCGATTGACGTCATCACGGTTTTGGAGTGACGCAGTGTTCATATTTTGAGCCCCATCACTTATGGGCCCTTCTGTGGGAAACCAGAAAAAAGCTTAGCCTTTTACCCTACACAAAACAAATAAAAAAGCCTGATGAATCAATCACAACCTACACGCATTCAACCACCACGCCGCGGCAGACAGCGACAAAAAATGCAACTGCACATTGGCAAAACAGTGAAAAAAATGCCACCATTGGCGCAGACTGCTGGCAACAATAATCTGGGCCCAGTCACCCAACGGGATCAATAATGGCCAGCATAGTCAGGCCTATCCCCGAGGGACCCAATCTGCCCCTCACCTGTACAAGGGAGGCCTGAACAAGGGCATCCCCAGTCTACAACTAACAATCCCAGGCTATAGAGATCTAGGAGAACACAGATGACCATTCCTACGGACCTCCTGGAACGGATGGTGGTAGCCCTGGAGAGAATATCTGGCGGGTGTGACTATATATCCACTGGGCGCACTCCAGAACCTTCTTGAAGAAATTCACAGCCATCTCGAGGCTAGGTAGAATAAGCACAGCCTAGTCACCCTCTACCCTTAAAAGCAAGGAATGACCTCCGACCTCATGAAGAAGGTCGAGAAACAGGTCAAGAGCAAGAAAGGTCCCAGCGGACAAGAGCACAACCCATGACTGACCTTAGGGACACCATGAACAATGGGAGAGGTTACAAAATCAGGGAAAGGCTCAACCGAGTAGCCATGTCGGGGAGTCAAAGACAGGATCCTGAAGAGAAGGGTAGCTTGCTGCGAACTCCTCTTATAGTAAAGATACCACCTCGACGAAGCCTAATCGAAACAACAGGTGATCCGAGGAGCCCATAAAAATTAAAAAGGGAAAGGAAAGACCTTCAAACAAAAGGAGTGATGTGATTCTTCAATTATGGCTAGAATTTCAACATCCATCTATCCAAACCCAAGGTTACTCATAATCTGAAATTTTGCCCAAGACTTCAACAAGAGATTC
>JAOXNR010054085.1:0-13108 GCA_028571225.1 Parsonsia alboflavescens | reverse complement strand
CTTTATTCCATAAGCATCTTCATATGAAATCTTCCATGAATTATCCCATGCCATGTATGCTCCTTGATCTCCATCACCCAATAACATCAAGGGCTTTTTAGCCCGGCCCTTAAGGGCCACAGGCTAAGGGAGGGCCGGGTATTTAAAAAGAAAAAATTAAAATATCAAACAAAAAAGTAGGGTCACCACTTACCACTCGGCCACACAATCACTCACCTTCGATTTGGACAGACTCTCAAAGAGACAAACTCAAATCTCAATCTCAATCTCGGACATTTAGGGTTCCAAGATCGCCACTCGCCGCCGTGCTTGCCCACGTCGTTTCCAGCACTACCAACTGCCACACTCTCAAATCCTCAAGGTGAATCTTGCTATGGTTTCCCTTATCATCAGCGAAATTGCAGTTATTGGAGCCCTATTTCACTTCAGGTGCATTTCTCTCCAACATTGTTCATCATTTTATCTCATCATATTTCAGTCGTTTTATGCCTTTGCGTTTCGCTCTTTCCTCGAGATACCCTTCTCTCATTGAAAACGCTTAAGCTGATGAGGAATCTGACAACAGTTTCCTTGAGGTGTTTCAAGGTCCAAGACAGAAAGCATTTTTAACGGGTGGAGGTTTGGTCCTGTTTCAGCAGGTGATTTACATCTACTTTTTAACTACTTCATTTTTCAATGTTTGTTCATCTTATCCTTTTTCTATTTATCAATGCTTTAAGAGGGGAAGGGCTGGGATTTATGGAGCAAATTCTATGACTTTGAACTTATTGACAAATTTGATAGATAACTGGGTAGCCAAGTGTCTTATATTATGTTGGGCCAATTCTTCAGGTAATCTATATTTGGAAACAGAATTTTTGTCCATTTGCTGATCTAATGACTTGACCCTGACTAATGTGATAATTGACCTCAAGACTGTTGGATTCGCTCCTGCTGATGATGCTACAAAAGTTTCAGTCATTACTTTTGTGTTTAAGGTATGACACAACAAGAGGACCATGACAAGAATTTCTCTATCTTCTTACTGAAAACATAATACTTGGCTTCTTTGATAATGGAAAGGATTGAGTTTATTTTGCAATTGGTTGATGACAGGAATTGCTGTCCTTAAAGTTGATGTTCATGGAAGACGACCATTATTGATTGGGGGTGTCGGTGGCATTGTAAGCTTTACTCAACCTAAAAGTTTTGTCTATTGTTAAAATTTTAATGGTGTGCATTTTAAGTTAATATATACATACAAAATTTATTTCTTTTAAGATTTTTCTATGGCACACAGGCTTTGTCTTTGTTGCTACTTTCCGCTTATTTCAAATTTCCTGGAGAGTTTCCTTGGGTTGCTGTTGCTGCTTTACTTCTTTATGTTAGTATCTATCATGTATTATATGGTGCTTTGAAAGGAAAAGCATTTTCATTTACTTATGTAGTTGGTTTCTCATCATCCATAAAATTTTCCTTTGTCTGATAGATGTTTTTTTTATAAAGCATTTAAGAATTCAATTAAATAGAGGAAATAACAAACCATAATTCTTCTTGTCATTGTAATACTTCCTAGTCACCAAACTGAAGCTACCCTTTATGTATGTACATCAGGTATCATTTGGCCCAATAAGTTGGTTAATGGTGTCTGAGATACTCCCACTTCGAACAAGAGGGAAGGGGACAAGTCTTTCTTTCCTTACAAATTTTGGTTCAAATGCCATAGTAACTTTTGCCTTCTTCCCACTAAAGGTAATAAGACAAACAATACTAGTAATTTGCCTCACAATGTTCATATATAGCATTCAGGTGTCAATAAATTGATTCTTGCTACATTTTCCACATGTGTAGGTAATTTTAGCAATGTTTTCAGGGGAACACTTGGTCTAGATGGAACTGAAGTTGTTGTTAAAGTGATCAAATTTCAGCAGAGAGGGGCTTCCAAAAGCTTTTTAGCCGATTATCAAGTCTTGAGGGCCATAAGGCATCGAAACCTGGTGAAGATTCTAACTTTTTGCTCAAGTACAAACTTTAATGGGAATGAATTCAAAGCTTTAGTATACCGGTAAATTTATTCTGCGATTAATGGGAAGATTTCAGTGTGATCTTAAGCCCAGTAAATTTATTCTGTTTCCGTTTTTGTGGTACTAGATATTGATTGATTGAATTGTAATAAAAAAAAGAAAAAGAAAACATGGGCTAGCCCATCCCGACCCTCGACCCGTGGGGTTAGGGCTGCTTTAGAGTTTTGGTGGCCCTTCAGGAAATACGGTTGGCCCGGCCCGGCCCTTCAAATGGTATGGCCCTTTGGGGTTAGGGCCGAGCTGGCCCCAATTGACAGCTCTACCAGAAGCAAGTATCTTAAGCTGGACACAACTGAAGGAGCTATTCCTAAAAATTATCAGAGTGGCAAGAGAAGTGAGAAAGATATTAATGACATCTTCAACATTAAACAAAAGTTTGGAGAGAGCATGAGAAGCTACTACAGTCGCTTCAATGATGAGGCAGCAGAGATCGAGCAAAAGAATGACGTCATCTACATCACTACCTTCAGGCAAGGATTGCAAGGGGGTACACGGCCTGTAGACTGGCAAAAGAGCTAGTAGAAACCATCAAGGAGCTTCAAACACTCCTTGAAATTTGAAAAAGGCTAAGGAGACAGCAGTCCAGAAGATTCTTGGTTCTGCCTTAGCCACTAAAAAGACAACAAAGGGAGCCCAAAGAGCCCTCAGACCTCAAAATGAGACAGGAAGGACCCTCACTCGAAGGGAGGGACCTTCGAAAAAAAGAGAAAGACTATCCCGGACCTCGTGACCAGTCCACTCACGACCTCACTGGCCAAAATGTTGGTGGTCATGCCAAAGAAAGGTCTTCTAAAGCCACCAAGACCCTTCAAAAGTCCTTTGGCCAAGGGAGACGCTGCCAAGTTCTGCCGCTACCACAAGAACCATGGCCATCTCAAGGAGGATTGCTTTGACCTTAAACGCGAGATTGAGAGGCTAGTAAAGGAAGGCCACTTGTAAGAGTTCTTGGCAAGAAATACAAGCCATAGAGAGAAGGTTGAAACAAGCATAGGGAGAAGA
Source organism: Parsonsia alboflavescens (assembly GCA_028571225.1). Classification (NCBI taxonomy): domain Eukaryota; kingdom Viridiplantae; phylum Streptophyta; class Magnoliopsida; order Gentianales; family Apocynaceae; genus Parsonsia; species Parsonsia alboflavescens. The sequence continues at coordinate 10,046 of JAOXNR010054085.1, read as the reverse complement.
TTCAGAACCCCTGATGGTGTCACTAGTTGACATTGGGAGCATAATGAATGTCTTGTACAAAAAGGCATTCGATCAAATGGGTATAGACAGGAGCTCACTAATAAGGTCGGACATCATGCTAACCAGCTTTAATTTCCGCACAACCTATCTAGAGGGAATTCTACTAGTCCCAACTATAGTCTGCGTGAATGGTCAATGCCCCCGAAACCTACAATGTGATCCTGGGTAGAAAGGAGTCATGGACCAGACAGCAGAAATCTCCTTGATAAATTACCACGTGAAGATCTAGGTTGGAGGTACCTGGGTTGTCCTAGAAGGAGATAAGCAGCTCACCTCAGAATGTTACCTTGCTGAAGGTAATGAGGAGAGCTCCGCGAAGCTCAAGTAGGAAGACTTCATCGACCTCCCGAAGGGGAATGATGAATTCAGAATTCAAGCAACTAGTAAGGGGAGAAGGTATTGATCAACTTAGAATTCCCTAAGAAAAGGATAAAGATAGGCGAGCTCTTGCCCTCTAAAGTTAAAGGAAAGCTTGTTAACTCAGTCCAGGAATACCTAAAGGTCTTTGACTGGGGACCTTAAGGGAATAGATCAGAAGATTGCTAAGCATAAGGTCGGGCATAAACCAAGGGCCAAGCTAGTAAAGCGAAAGAAAAGGACCTTTGCATTAGAGAAAAACTAGGTCATAGCTCGTGAAGTCCAAGCTCTTCAGACTGCTAGAATCTTGAAAGAAGTGGTATACCCAGAATGGTTGGCCAACCCGATCATTGTGCCGAAGAAAGAAGGGACATGGAGGATATGTGTGGATTTCACCAAACTAAACAAATACTGCCAGCAAGACTTCTACCGACTCCCAATGGTGGACTCGACAACCGGATATCAATGGCTATGTTTCCTAGATACTGGCAAGGGATATCATCAAATTCTGATGGCAGTAGAGGACATGAAAAAGAACTCTTTATCATTGAGGGCCGCTCATATTGCTATAACAAAATGTCGTTCGACCTAAAGAATGCAGGAGCAAAATTCCAGCAGGCTATGCACAGGTTCTTCAAAAACCAACTTGGAAGGAACGTCGAGGTCAATGTGGATCACATTGTCATCAAGTCCAAGACCTCAAAAGACTTCATTGAAGATATCATTGAAAGCGGCCCATATGAAGCTCAATCCAAAGAAGTGCACCTCCGAGGTCTCAACAGGAAAGTTCCTGGGCTTTATCATATCAAAACAAGGAATTGATGCCAACCCCGACAAAATAAAGCATTATCAGACATGGAACCTCCCAGAAACATTAAAGAGGTTCAAATTTTGATAGGAAAGAAGGCAGCATTGGGACTCTTCATCAGCAAAAATGGCTTGAAAAGGAGAAAAATTATATGATGTCATAAAAAAGCCAAAAGACTTCTAGTGGACTGAAGACTGCCAAATGGCTTTTGGCAAACTAAAAGACTTCCTAGGAAACGCCCCTCAGCTAGTCTCTCCAAGGTCAGGAGAGGAAATTCTGATGTACCTTACTACAACAAGAAAGCAGTCAGCTCGGTGCTATTGGTAGAAAGGTCAGGTTTACAATTCCCCATTTATTATGTAAGTTGTTTGCTTCGAGATCTCGAAATTAAATATCTCTAAAAATTTTTGTACCTCATTGTTATTACCTTAGGGAATCTAAAGCCATACTTTCAAGCTTACTCGATAAGAGTGTTAAGTAATTTACCACTAAAGCAAGCTCTGGCGAAAACCGAGTTGTTAGGTAGGACAATAAAGTGGTCTCTCGTGCTCTCGAGATATCAAATTGAATTTGAGCCAAGGAAAGCAATCAAAACTCACGCTCTCGCAAACTTTGTAGAAGAATGCACAAGAGCCCCACTGGAGATCACAAGCACTTGTGAAAATAATATCTGGACCATGTACAAAAATGGCTCCATTGAAAAAGAAAATTAAGGTGCGGGAATAGTACTGATCAGCCTTGAGGGAGTGAGAATCCATTACTCCGTGATGTACAACTTCTCAACCTTGAACAATAAATTCGAATATGAAGCTCTCTTAGCAGGTCTAAGACTCATATGAGCTCTAAAAGTGCAACAATTGCACGTCGAAACTTATTCACAAGTTGCTAGAGAATACGAAGCTAGAGAGGATAACATGACCAAATATCTCAAAAGAATAAGGGCTATAACACCAAAACTTGAGCATTTCCTCTTCCAGCAAATACCTAGAGAGCAAAATACAGAAGCAGACACATTATCTAACCTCTATTGAGAGATAGCCAGAACAAAAGCAAAGCTACTGGTGGAATAATTATTCTCTCCCAGCATAAACCATGAAGAGAACTTGGTTATTGAGGATCAGGTAGACTAGAGATATGCAATCTACAAATTCCTTAAAGTTAGCAACCTTCCGCAAGTACCTAAAGAAGCTCGTCAAATGCGAAGAAGGTTACCTCACGACGTCCTAATAGGAGATGACAAGGTATGCAGGAGGTCATACACCTGGCCATTACTCAAATGCTTAAGCAAGGGAGAAGGATAGTATGTCATTGAAGACGTACATAGTGAAATATGTAGATCACCCATAGGAGCAAAAACCGTTGCCAAGAAAATACTAAGGATGGGATACTATTGGCCTTCAATGATTTCAGACATTGAGAAAGCAATGGAGGCTAATAGAATGTACAAATGGCAACTTACAAATTTTTTCAACAAAAGAGTGAAAGAAAAGCATTTCACAGTTGGAGAAATGGTCCTCGAAAGGTCAGATGTTGGAAAACAGGGACAACTAACCAAGCCACAAGAAAGCTGGGAAGGACCTTATATAATCTAAGAAGTTCACAAATGGGGCAGCTATAAGCTCGCTAATCTTGAAGGAAGACAACTCCTAAAACCTTGGAACATTTGCCATCTAAAGAAATTCTATGTCTAGGGCTTCTAAGAACTTCTCAAACATTGCAGACCTCGCAAACTTGTTAATTCAGCTCAAGAAACCGTTTGAAAAGACCTTGCTGAACAGCAAGATGACCTCAGCAACCTCTTCAGCTCAGTTTGAGTAAGGTATGAATGAAAGAAAAGTGTTTTAAAGCTCATAGGGATGCTATTTTCATCTCGTTCTCCTTAGTTTAAAAAATAGCTCAGTTCAATATAAAAAATCCAGAATGCTAATGCAAAGACAAGATACTTGGGGGAAAAGGAAAGTTGTTATAAAATGAGAGGCCACAAATAGACCTCTAAATAAAAGTATCAAATTCAAAGTAGAAAAGTAAATGGAATATTCAGCATTGTAGATGTGAGGGAAAACACTAGAGACCCTATGCTATTACAAAGCCTTCCCAAGGTTGATTCTTCTTCGCCTGTGGATGAGGGGCTCATCATCATCATTTCATCCTCTTCCAAAGCTACTTCTCTGTCGGAGGTGCTTGAGATACTTGCAGGATAATCAATAGCATTGTTAGAATAAAGGTCTACTTAAAGATAGCTGAGAAACTCAGAAACAAAAGGCCGAGCACCTTTTCGGAAGTAGCATGCAGGAAATGAGAGAAGTATTAAGTAATGAAATCTCCACAATTAGGTTCAATCATACCTTCCAGGCAAGCATAGGCCATGGGAGCAATGTCCAAGACCTCCTTCGTAATTTCCATCTTAGCCGGGAACCTCCAGTGGCTCTTTCCTTTTCCTTGAGGGGCCCTCTCCAATTTGGTGGACCTCAGCTACGACCTCCGATGCTGTCACATTTTCCTGCGAAGTCGCCATAGGATCATCCTTAGGGTCTCCATTGAGCTCTCAGAGCTTATCCCCCAACTCCACATAGAGACCAAAGAGTTGAGGAGGAAGGAGGCTTTGCACACAATCCCTGAAGACAGGTACTCCCTCGAGCTTGTCCAAGGACAGGTCACCCTCTTTATCACAAAGGGATTTGAAACCCCCCAACTAGGCCTCAAGCTCAAGAATGCCCCCCTTCTACTAGTTATTGAGTTTAAAGCAACTCTTCCTTCTCTTGATCAGCCTCCCCCTAGGTTGAAGACTTGGCCTCGCTGTCAGCTCTGGCCCCATCTATCTCCTTCCTACATTCTTGCAAGAGGTTGACCAAGGAAGCAGAATGGGCATCAACCTTCTCAGTTGTAGCCCTGAGCTCGACAACCTCCTTAGTCAGATAGGCCTTCACATCTTGCAGCTCAGTGGTCAGGGTGGAAAACTCCTGATCTTTCTCTTCCCACTCCTCCAGTCTTCTCAGTTACTCGCCAAGGAAGACATGATTTTGCAGCCAGAGAAAGGGGAGGTCAGTGCTAAAGATAAGTTAGAACAAATGTGCTACTAAAACAAGAGAAAAATTGAGAAGACTCACTGCAGTATAGAGGGAAGCAGTGAATGAGGCTAGCTCTTTATTAGTAAGTTGTCGGGATATTTCTCGGTCAACCGGTGGCGTGCACTCCATCGAGAATGATTGGTAGTGCGGTGACCGGAAGAGAGACTTCAAGGACTCTTGAGCAAGATCACGAGTCCACTTCTTAGTCCCCTCAGCAGCATGGATGGCCAGGGCAGCATCCCCCAGCCTTTTCAAAGTGGCAACACCCTCCTCGGCTGCACAACTTGGAGCCCCGACCTTGACCTCGAGGTCACTGGTGCCTTCCCCTTCCTCGAAAAGCTCGTAGGGTTCTCTTTTGTGGACTAAGAGGAAGGGGAGGAGGAGGAGATGTTAATTTTTACAAGCCTTTGAGAGGCTTGTAAGGCAGTGACCTTGAAGCAAGTCTTTAGGGCGGTCCGGGTCCTGTCAGTCACTGCCACTTGTTTTCCCCTAGCTTGAGAAAAGGGAATTTGCAACAGAGGTGGTAGCAGCAGCAGAAAAGGCACCAGTGATGCCCTCGACCCCACCAGCAAAAGCTTCGGGGTAGTAGACCTTAGGATCCAAGAGGTGGTCCTTATTGCTGTGAAGACAAAAAAAAAGAGAAGAGCTATTAGTGCACAACAACAAATCAACAAAACAGAAGAAATTGATTAAAGGCAAAAAAGCTCCCTACCTAAAGAGGGAATCCCCATAGCTCTCGTGACCAATGGGAGGTCGGGGTAAAGGAACGTTTCACGCCAGTTTGGAAGAGCACACCGACCTTGACATTTGTAGAATTTGCTCGGTCAATCAGGGTGGCCCTATACTTTAGTTGCTCATTAGACAAGTCAAGGAGCTCATTGAAGAAACCATGGTTTAGGTTCCAGTTTGGATAGGGCTTCGACCGAATTAAATTGTTTGGAAGACGGGTAAAGAAGAAAAGGTTTTTCCACTCCCCCACTAAGGACTAGAAAGGACCAACTAGTTTATATCAAGCGTTAAATTAGAGGTACCCATTGGAGGCACCCTATAGGGATGAAGAGATGCCTAACCTAAAGAAGCTCCTAAAGAGCTCCAAAGAAACTGGAACTCTAAAAGGATGGTAGGTTGCTATGAAAATGACCACAATCCAAATGGAATTGCGAACAAGTGGAGAAATGGGGAAGCCCCATAAGTATGCGATGTAAATGAACAGAGGGTAGAAGAATACCTCTGATGAGGCTGGAAACATAAAGGACTATGCATCCATTAAGTCGGCTATAATTGGTTCGCCTTTCTCCAACCCCTTTTCTCCATTGATTTCAAAAATATCAGTGGAATCCAAGGAGGAAAACATAGAAAAGGCTTCCATTTCAGAGATCCTATAGGCTTTACTCTTAATAGAGGGAGCTTTGACAGAAACAGGAGGGGAGTAAAAGAGCCCATTCTCCAGGTCAACAGGAGAAGAAGAAGGGGCTATCTCTCCCGAGTGGAGAGAAGGGGTGTTGGATGCAGAAGACATAATAGGGGACGTAGGAGACATCTCTATTTTTGGCGGAGGGAAAAAAAAAATTTTTCTCAAAAAAGAAAGAGCGAAAAAGAGAACTCACTCAATAAATTCCTCGGAGGTGAAGAAGGAAGTTGTTTTGAATTACTGATTTGCTCAAGCAGAGGAGGAGAAAGAGTTTAAAGAAAAAGCAGAAGGTATTGCGGGAAGAAGGTACTGTAAAGACTTTTAGGTAAAATCCTAAAAACCTCAAAAGACTTTTAATTTATATGAGATAAGGAGTCCCTTAGGTTGCTGAAGTGGAAATGGTATGCCTGAAAATGAGGCAATTTCCAAAACTGAAGAAGCAAGTTTCCTCCAAATAGCCGTTGCAAAGAAAACGAAAGGACCCCTCAGAGGTCGCTACATTAATATGGTAATTTAGGGGTCATGACCTTTGAGTTCACTGGGCCTAAAGAGGGGTAATGATGGGAGAAATGGGCACGACCCATACGAAGTCAGCCTAAAAGGGCATGACCCGGGAAAAGTCAATCTAAATCTTCTCGAGGCCCCAACCCTCAATACCTGAAAGTTAGACTCACGAAGAAAATGGGGAAAGGTGGGCGGCAATGACCTGCTACCACTAACCTCCCAGGTCACTGACCTCCCAAATGAGCTCAGGAGAGGTCTTACCAAACCACGACCTTCGACCTAGTAAGTTCCAATCCGTATCACACATCTTCCATGTCGTGACCAATTGTGCGCGATTCCTAACATCTCAAATGAGCCTATGGGCACTCGGTGCGACCTCCCTGGTCTAAAGGTCAGTTAGCAAGCTCATAGCTCTCGACTAAAGACGTGAATGGTAAGATATCCCAACCGAGAGAAACTCCACGAGTCTAGGAGCAGTCGGCGGGATTAGATATGATCTCACAATTATCCTAATTGTCTACCCTAATCAAAGAGGTAACTTGCTTCATATTAATATATAACCAAATGATTATCAGTCTGTGGACAAGGGCAGTTTTTGGGAAGTCAATTACACAAGATTACTCTCTGAGAATAACGAGTTAGGCATCTAAGCTCTTCCCCGAGTCACAACCCACTCCGGTGACCTACTTGTTTTTCTTCTCAGGGTGCAACCATTGACGTCATCACGGTTTTGAAGTGACCTGAAGGCTACTCTTGAGCTCCATCGCCTACATTTAAGATCACATCAATGTTAATAAAAGATTTATAGAAATTGAAAAGGTAAGTATACACCATAAAGAAGAATTCAAAACCGCAAACAAATCAAAATAGTAATTGCACAACCCAATCTTTGTTTCAATCTAGCCTTACTGAATCATTAACAAGTTCAATACTCCAAAACAATCACAACCCAACAAACACATTTCAAATAATAATAATAAGTGCTTTTCGCCAAAATGATCCCATATGTTTCGGCCAAAACATTGTTGGATCTCTTATGATTTTTTTCAACCGTTAAGGTTCCATATCAATTTACGGGCAGCGATTAAGGTCCACATCACCATATTCCGGCCATTTTCATAACGGCGTCGGTCACATGACAAACTTGTGAGAAATTTTTACGGGTAAAATTGTCCTTACATGTTAATCTTAAAAACCCAAAAACAACCCCCCCCCCCCCTTTTTTTAAATGCAGCAAAATCGTCCTTATATAAGTAAATCAATTATTTTAATATATTTTTTTAAAAAACTTTTTTGGTTTTGTTTTAAAATTAAAATGTAAAGAGAATTTAGCCCATAAAAATTTTTCACAAGTTTGAAACGTGACCGGCGTCATGATGAAAATTGTCTGAATTGGGTGGTGTAGACCTTAATGACTGCTCGTAATTGATATGAGACCTTAATGACTAAAAAAAAAAACATTACAAATCTAACAATGTTTTGGCTCAAACAGGTAAATCATTTTGACGAAAAGCCGCAATAATAATGAAGGGCAAAACAAAAACACAATAATCTCCATTCTTTAGCCAACTAAATGGTACGTGAAACTCAACACCTATTGTATTGTCCCATGAATATTTGCATTTAGTTTTTTGAGGTTTTCTTATCCTCTACAATGCTTCTTCATTTCATTTGGAAAAAGCTCTCATATCATCGAAAATTGAAGTAACTTAAATCATCCATTGACTCTTTTTGCAGTCTAGTTTGAAAATTATTTCACAATTAAGATTTCTAAATTATTTAAATATGAGGTTCAAGAGAGAAAAAAAAAAGGGGGTACCTCTATTCATCGTGGGTTAAAAAAAAAAAAAGGGAACCAAAAAAAAAAACAAAGGCCTTGTATTGTAAATCCCTTTTCTTTTACTTTTATATTCCAGACCATGAGAGTAGTGAGTACCAATCTCTAAATTTGAAAACTTTAAGAGCCTTTCCCTGCACAAATTTCACTGTGTTTCCACTTCTCAATGCTTCATTTATTACCTATACATAATAATTCACTCAGTAAAAATTTATGAATCAGAAAAAAATTATATAGCAACTCTTACTTTTTGAGTAAATTCCATTTGAATAAATTATCTAGATAAGTCCAATTCAAGGACTCATCTGTACTTTCCTTCATTTCCCTTATCTTTTGATTCTTGACCTGTACATACAAAGTAAATTTATTTATTTATTTATTAATTAATCAAACAAAAAGAAATTTCATAATAGAATTGCATGATACAGTTATAAAAAAAAAAATCGAGGATACAACCAACTTTTTCTTCTTCAAAGATTAATGTCTCTAATGTTACTCTCTATTATCCATCTCCCCTCTCTACTAACCCTTTCTTGTAAGAGTTTAAGTCTGATTAAAATCTATGGCGACAAGACCATATAAGTATTAAAACTATTCTATTTATCTTTTAAAACATTTGATACCACCGTTAAAAGTGAGGCTAATCCAAAATCAACATCAAGTGGAGAAAGACATTAAATATATATGTATATATAGAACTATTGGTTAATTAAGACTTAAATTATATCCTTTTGGAGATTTTGATCCCTAAAATTTTTTTTTGACTTGTTTAATCCTTAAATTTTTTATCGGTTGCCCATTTTAATCCTTTTGATTGGAATCTTAAAAAAAGTCACCGAAATTTGTAATTAACAATTAGTTGACCAAATTAGAAAGGACATTTCCATTATTACATTGTTTATGGGTGAAATTTTAAAAAAAAGAAAAAAACAAGGCTGCCGGAGGAAAATTCCGGCAACATCCTTGCTTGTCTCTCTTTAAAACTTTTGAAGGCATTTTTTCTATTTCTTGGGGCTGATGTTGCAGCAATCGGTGCTGTTTTTGCTGTTATGATAAGCAGGTGGAAAGTTGAAGAAGCCAATCATAACAGAGAACTTGAATAAGCAGGGTTTCGTTCTTTGTTGTTTTTGCTGGAATTCCAATTTCCATTGGAGCATCAGCACCAGCCATGTCTTCAAGTTTGCCCATCTGAACAACACCTGTGCTGATATCCAAACTCATTGTCCTCTTGATAAAGTAAATTACTCTCCACCGGAAAATAAAAACTCAACTGCCCAAATTTTCCAAATTAAACCCAACGGAATATTTCCACTACTTATTCAACCTAAATTATTCAACCCAATGGAAATTACTCGTTCTTTGTTGGGTTGGGGGGCATCGGGAGATCAAGAAAGAGGCGAGAAGGAGTTTCTACTTCTCCATTCGCCCTTCCAATTTCCGAAACATTGCAATGGAAAATGCCCATTCGACTTCCGGAACAGTCCAATTTTGGTTCGACTTCTCCGACTTCTTACGTTTTCTTTTTTTTTCATTCTATGAACGATGTAATGACGAACATGCCCTCCCTAATTTGATTAACTGATCTTGACTACAAATTCTAATGACTTTTTTGAAGATTCTGGTCGAAATGGCCAAAATAATCAATCGATAAATAATTTAAGGACTAAATAAGCAAAAAAAAAAAACTATAGGGACCAAAATAACCAAAGGGTACAGTTTGAATCTTGAATTGGTCAATATATATATATATATATATATATATATTCTATTATGTGCACTTGTGTACACCATTAGTGAAACGACGTCGTTTCACTGATCTGTATAAGTGAAACGACGTATCTATCTAAGTGAAACGATATCATTTCACTAATGGTGCATACACATAATAAAATTCATAAATATATATATATATATATATATATATATATATATATATACATATGTATATATATATACATATTTATATATATATATAGAATTATTGGGCTAGATAGCCCACAA
>JAOXNR010054084.1:0-13110 GCA_028571225.1 Parsonsia alboflavescens | reverse complement strand
AATTTGTTATAAGGAAATTGGAGCCACTACTATTCTCTGTGTCGTAGAAATTCATTTGACACGGAAATATTGAGGAAAGCATATGCACCTTCGATACAGCCTGTTCCGTTGTCTTCAACTTTGGATAGAATTGTAGGTTTGGAAGATATGGTTGTAAATGCATCGTTTGCGAGAAGGAGGGTAGGAAGATCACAAGAAGGTCAGTTCCTATTTCGAAGTGAACAATTTCGATGGGGGAAAACTTGCATGATATATAAAAGAAAAGGACACAATCGTCAAACTTGTCCAAACGCGGCCACAGAAGCAACACCACCCGAAGTAGAGGTTCCATTGTCGTATGATCTTGCTAAAGAAGGACACCCATCTATGAGGAGATCTACCCAAGAGTCTCGGGTTTCTGGACAAACATTGGAGGAGACAGTTGAAGAAGGAGTGTTTGTAAATGTTAATGTAAGTGTCGCCCATGAGAACATGGATGTTTTTGAAGGTGATGTTGGTGTTGAAACGATTCTTGACTTGTAATTGATTTTCATATTCTTACTAGTTTGCAATATTTTCATTTATCCCACCACATGTTTTTTTTTAAAAAAATTTTCTCGACCATATTTCTTCTTCTTCTTCTTCTGCAGGTGATGAAATTGGGTGGAAAAAATTATGATAAACAACTGGGGAGGTGAGAATTGGGTTTGGAAATGGGAAACTGGATTTTCTCGTTTGAAACTGTAGATAGTCGGGATGATCTTGTGGAAGGTAGGGATTATATTCCGAAGGTCGGTATTAACTTCCAAAGGAAGAGGAAAGACTTTTCAAATGTGAAATTGGCCAAGTCCATGCATTGACCTTCGAAGGATAGTACCGACTTTCAAATAATTATACCAACCTTCATAATATATTCCCGACCTTCCACCATTTCAAATAGCGAAAAAGCTTTTTTCCCATTCCAAACTCATATCTCCCCTCCCTAGTTGTTTAGGTATCTCTTTTGCATCCAATGCATGTCAGTGTTACTATCAAACCAGATTCCAAGACATGTCATGGTCACTGTCCTATTTTCATGATTTTTAATTATCTTCATATTCATTTTATATGATTAGGAGTAGTTCTTTTGTTTTTGTTTCAATAATGCTTTAATTATAATTCAAAAAAAAAAAATGAAGTATAGTGTCATAAAAATAAAAAAAAAGAATTACGATTGCATTTCTTTTTTCTCTTTCTGAACTTTTGTTCAAACTTTGAATCCAATAACCTTTAATAAATTACTATTACAAATATGAACTAACCTGAAGGGAAGTTACTGAAAATTCAACAATACTGAAGCTAATGAGGTTACTATTTTCCTCATTTAAATAAAAGCATTTATGTTAGTCGAAGCCATATTGATAAAGCGAGAGTAGGAACTAAAGAAAAAGCACAATTTGAAGGAGTTTGAAAATCTGGAAATGAAAGAAGATTTGATGAGGTAGAAAAGGAAAAGTAGGAACTAAAGACGGAAATGTTGAAGGAACTTCCTTTAGCCTCCAACCTTTCTATCTATAGTTCCAAGTTTTCTTTTTCTAACCTCATCAAATCTTCTTTCATTCTAGATTTGATCAAAAACTTGCTGGGAAAGGACTTGCTAAGTAGGTAGTTCCACAAAATCTACCTTTGGAAATTTTGGACACGGATGATTTTGTTCCAGTTGTTTGTAGTGTTTTACAATTGGCATTTCGTGGAATTTCTAGATCTGCACTTAAATGTGATGTCTTTACATGTTATAGAAAAATAAAAAAGAATATTCTTGAACAATTTAATGAATTAGTTACTACAAAAAATACTTGTCATTGGATTGACCATACTTGGATTCTTCAAAAAAGAATCCTTACTTTTAGACGATTTGATTTTCTTTACACCGGTATTGCTATTTTAAATAATACTTTATCTACACGTCGTTATGTTCCAATTATTAGGAATGAAATTTATCCTACTTTAGATGGAAAGCTTTTTCATAATAGATGTGTTTGTCTTATGTTGAATTTAATTGTTAAAAGTGCATACTTAACTGTAGAAGAAATAATTAATATTTTTCGTAATATTGTTGTATTTATGAATGGTTCTTGTGTTAGAGGCACAATTTAAACATGCGTAGATGTCACACCTCATGATCCAAGCATAACACGTCGCGTATTAGACTAATCCAACACGCAAGCCTACATAATTCATAACTATACATTAAAAAAAATAAAAACCATATCTTATTCAATATGATAATGCTTAAAATAAAGATTACAATTTACAAAAGTCTCCAAAACTAAATACAATCCCAATAATAACTTACAATGAAATCAATTATAAATCTTCAATTACCCCTCTAATCTAATCAAAAGATATAAAGTCACTTAGAGAAGAAGACAAAAAAAAGGAAAAAGATAGCGTGAGTGTACACAAGCTCAGTAAGTAGTTCCATTCCCATCTTAGTTGGAAAACAATTATATTTTTATAAAACATTTAACATCCAATCATACATTCCCATGCATATCATACATATCAAAATAAAGAGTGAGTACAAAATAAGTTGTATACCTTTTGACGAAATAATGAAGAAAATACTTTTCGTTCACATGCATACATACATAAGCTCACGTACTTACATACTCACTTGGATATATGCATAAATAGGCTCATACTCATCAATGCAATAATCAGTATTGGATAGGTCATAAACTATACATACATGACCTATCTACTCATCAACAGATAGGTAGATTCCAGAATTAGCCCTCTCTAATGTACAAAGAATCACAAGAGTCATTCATACATATCATGCATTCATACATGATATATATAATATACCAAAACATAATACCTTTCATAATAAGAAAACATTATAAGAAATCGAAAGGATAGAAACTACTTATCTCGAATCTTAGAATCCCAAACACACTCAAATCCTAATCAAACAAAATCTCAACTTAATCCAAATTCTATAAATCATCCAAAATCTTAACCTAAACTTTATCCCCATAAGATATTGAAAATCAAGACTAATATTGAAAAATAATTACATTATAAATACATTCTCAAAAAATAATAATAATAGATAATAGATAATTTGTGGGAACGAAATCAGAGCAGTGCCGCGTCGTTGGCAGCAGCGAAAGGAAAATCAATCTGAATTTGAGAAGAAATCATGGAAGAACAGTGAGGCCAAAACGAAGATTATTTTCTTTTCTTTTTTCTTTGCAAAACCGTTTGAGATCAAGACAAGAAAACAATAATTAAATTCTCAATAAAAAGAATTAAAATATCGATTTATGTAAATAATTTTAAATCCTGAAACCCAAATCTATAATCCATGAATCAAAACTTATTCTAAAATAATAACGTAAAGAGGAGGAATTTGACCAACTTTAAATCTTCATATTTACAGCATGAATTCTCCAATTTCTTTCCTAAAGAAAGGTGGCTAGGGTTGATAGAATATGAAAAGGTGTAAAGGAGAAATTGTCACATAATTTATTGTCTAAAATTCAATCCTATATATAATAGGGAAAGAAATCAAATTTATTAAAAAGTCCTAAAATTTCTAAATAACTCCCAAAATTTTCAAATAAATTCATAAATAATAATTAGATAACTAAATTTTGTGGGTATTATAGTAGAGAACAAGGTTTAAATTACAAAAAATTTAAACTAGATGTTAAGCACTAGATGGAACTCCATCCATGATATGATAGATAGTGTTCTTCCATTTAAATACATAATAATTCAATATTGCAATAGTACCGGATTTCAATCCTTTTTAAGTATCTATTATTTTGATAATGCCACCATTGTCTTTTGTTTTTTTTAAAAAATTTTTAAGGAAGCTACACATTTACTTTCTATTCAATATTATCCCATCACCTATTATATGATTCCAATTTTAATTAATGTATGTCATACTTTTACCGAATATAGGGACCATAGTACACATAGTCAAATGATAACATCTATGGAAAAAAAAAATTTGAAATATTATAAAGATATACTATTATTGTATTGGATTACTTTTTGTATGGATTCATGATTTAAAATTTTAGTTTTTGATACAAGCATTGACTACTTGTACGGGATGAACACAGGATGTCATGGCAAGTTAAGGCGGAGATAACCAAGACAAATGTGAAGGCGAATTTGGATGTATTATTTGCATCCTATCAAGATCAATCTTCCACAATGCCATCAAGAACAACCATGGAACCACCAAGATCGAGTAATGCATCTAGAGGAAGAAAGTCAACACTTTTGAACCTCAACAAAAAGGCCAGGGGAGCCGATTCGTCATCATCATCTTCAACAAGATGTGGTTTGAGTGAGTTGGTAATTTTCAACATTGCCGCTCAAGTGACAAGTAATGAAGACTCCAGTAGAGATTTCGACATTTTGGGATGGTGAAAATTAAATGAAGTCACTTATCTTCCTTTGTCAAAATTAGCACGAGATGTTTGATTCCATTCATTTCAACTGTGGAATTGAAAAGTACCTTTAGTGAAAGTGATTAAGTACTCAATGAATATAGAAGGGTATTGGCTCCCAACAAATTGGTAGCTCTCATGTATACTTCAGATTCGATCAAAGCGGAGAGTAGGTCTCAAGAGATGGCTATTTTGTTGGCAAAGGAAGAGGAGGAATGAGAATATAATGAGAAGAAGCTTCATTAAGTGGTGCAAATTTAAATCAAGTCAAAGTGTAATTTTTTTTTTCCCCAACACTTGTAATTTTTTAAAAACACATCTCCATAATGATTAGTGTATTTTCATTGTAATATGTTTAATTGATTTCTAAGGAGGTTTAAGTAAACAAGTCCTCCTCCTAGTTTTATGTATTTTTAATAATTTTTCATTAATAAATTCGAGTTGTTTTTTTTTCCCAATTTCTAAGCATCTAATTTTGATTCATTTTGAATTACCTTTTCCTAGATTTAAAATTTCGCTATACTTAAGTTACATAAGTTTTTAAAAAATTTAACTTAAACTTTTAAAACTTTATATGTGATCAATTAATTAAATATATTGATTTTGTACCCTTACAAATAATTTTGTAAAGAAGACAGGAAAAAAAAAGAGGAAGAAAAGTTACTGTTCCAGCAGAAAGGATCTAGCATTGCATCGGTCCCTTGTCCCGCCCTAACATCCCTTTAAAAATTAAAGGTAGCCCGCGAACTGTCCAGCCCTATCCTAAGTCCAACCCAACCTTAACCCATGAACCCATCAAAGCTAGCATTCTCCTCCCTGAACAGGCCCGACTAGTCTCGCATACCCCCAATCTGGGATGGCTTTGCTAGCCTAGGCCTAGAGCCCACCTGGGACTGCCCTACCCACTTATAGACATAACTTTTAATTAAAAAGAATTTTTCAAATATACCCAAATTGGGATGGTGTATTTTAATTTTACGTACTTTCTAAAAACATTTTATTTCTACCCAATTGGGTTGGCCCAATTTCAGTCTATACCCAAAAGTCAATTTTAACATTTTTGGATAATAAAAATTATATCAAAAATGAAAAATTATGTTCTTACCCTTCGAGCCTCATTACCCAATTACAACGGTTCATTTTCTTCCCATTTCAAGAACCTCGACTTTCCACCTTCTCCTTCACTTCTGGTTTCGCGACTCTCCACCTTTTTCTTCACTTCTTCACCGCAGCTGTCCATTTTCTTCCACTCTCATTTTCTTTCCTTTCTTTCTCTTCTTCCCTTCTTCCACCCTAATTTTCTTCCCCTTCCTCTCTTCTTCCACTGTCATTTTCTTTCCTTTCTTCTTCTTCACTTCCTAACCAAAGCTTCTCTTCCTTCTTCGACACACTCATCAATAGTGCCCATTCACGACGATCGCCAATACGACTTGACTTACGAATCAAAATTATAAGTCTCGAAATGGGTTGGTTGTGTCTCGAAATATTTTCTGTGTGTTTCGAAATGTAATAGGTCTCGAAATTCCAAGTTAAGGAATAGAAACTGTAAGCCTTGAAATGGGTTGGTAGTGTCTCGAAATGTTTTCTGTGTGTTTCAAAATGTAATGGATCTCGAAATTCTAGGTTAAGGAATGGAAACCGTAAGTCTCGAAATGAGTTAAGTGTGTCTCGAAATAATATTGGTTGGGTCTCGAATTCTATTGGCTGAGTCTCGAAATATTAGGTTGCATCTCGTAATAGTTTCTTTTGTGTTCTTGAAATAGTATAGGCTGTGTCTCGAAATAATAATATTTATCAATTAATAATAATATTATTAATTATTAATTTGAAAGTGATGATTAATATTTTCAACTATAATTTAGAGTTCATGTTGTTTTATAAATAAATGACATAGTACTAATAAATACATTATAATTAATTATATTTAAAATCATTTTATTCGGTTGTAGCTTAATTTATTTAGATTAAGAAATTGCCATTTGAGTAAAGATTTAAATTTTTTTTGAAATAATAAATAAGAAATAGGTGTTCTCCTAAAAATTAGACTTTAAATTTTAAATTAGACGTAGATGCGAATAACTTTTTTTGTCCTTCTTTCTCAATACAATTTTTCTAATTAGGATATATGAAAATATTTTTTAGCCTATTTACAATGAGTATTTTGGAGGGTAATTTATTTATTGTAGTCCCTAAAAAAAGTGAGTTTAACTGTATGATAATTTTTTAATCAATTGTTTCCATTCTACTGTTACTGTAGAGATATGGACCACACCCATCATACTTTTTAGCTCCGACACGATCCCATTGTGCCTGCCGAGAACACGCTTAGCGTATATGTTAAGCATTCGACCATCAGATACACTGTTGACCTGCTACGACACCATAGGGCATTAAAGCGTTTTCAAACGAGTCCTTTTAGATACATGGGGGATCTTCCCTATTAACATGGAGCGTACTACGTCCAGGCTACCTTGCATATCTTGAGACGGGAGGTCATTTTGGAGGAAGGATGGCCCAACGAGATGTGGTTCTCTATTGGGGTATATCGACTGGGCTCTAGGAGTACACTCCCCTCACCAGTCTACGTTATGGGAGAGTAGATCGACATATTATTGAAAGGCTACTGACGACCACCTCTACCATCTTTCGATTGATTGGGAACAATCCAATTACTTCGGATGTGGTCTTGGAGAGGTGGCAGGCCATGACAGTGGGATAGCTGTCAATTGATGATACCCTCAGACTGGCATATGGCATCATCAGAGGTCACTGGATACTCACCCAAGAGCCATCTGCAGCCATCGTCTTTTATGTATGGAGTATGTTAGACGATGCCATTGAATGTAATTGTAATCATTTTGCTGGTTAGCTTGCCTTATTATTAGGTCAATGTGATGAGTCGGGTCAGTGAAAGATGATCGTACACTTGCAGCTGGAGCCTTGGCCCGAAGTGTGCGACCAAACTCTTAATAAAATGTAAAAAAAATCATTGATAACAATGAACAGTACTTTAAAAGAAATACTCATACGAAAATTACAATAAAATTCTATAATAATAAAATGAATGAGAATTACTAACAATAAAATTACTTCCTGAGGGGTAGTAGGATCTCTAACTACCGGAGCTAGTGGATCTACTGGATCTTCTCTTTGACTGATAGGTGCATCAATCTATTATTTTAAAAAAAGAGTAACCATTTTAAAATTAAAAATTAGATAAAATACAGTAACAGAGATGAATACGAATTTACGACCTAAAATTTTCCTGGGTGGTGTTATTGGGGAATAAGGGAGATGCCTTGGTCGAAACCAGTGGATCTACTAGTTCCTTTCCCCGACTGACAAGTGCATCGATCTATTATTTAAAAAAAGAGTAACTATTTTAAAATTAGATAAAATACAGTAACAGAGATGAATGCGAATTTATAACCTAAAATTTACCTGGGTGGTGTCGTCGGGGACTAAGGGAGATGCCTCAGTCAGAGCCGATGGATCAACTGGATCCTCTCTCCGACTGACAGATTTATCAATCTATTATTTTCAAAAGGGTAACCATTTTGAAATTAAAAATTAGATAAAATACAATAACAAAGATGAATACGAATTTACGATCTAAAATTTACCTAAATGGTGTCATCAGGGACTATGGGAGATGCCAGAGTCGGAGCTGGTGGATCTACTAGATCCTCTCCCTTACTGATAGGTGCATTGATCTATTATTTAAAAAAAGAGTAACCATTTTAAAATTAAAAATTAGATAAAATACAATAACCGAAATGAGTACGAATTTACAATCTAAAATTTACCTAGGTGGTGTCGTTGGGGACTATGGGAGATGCCAGAATGGGGGTGGCTAGTGGCCGGACTAAGACTTCGATGGCATGGGCATATCTAACTCCCTAGAAGGGGAATCATGTAGTGGAGGAGCATCTCCATGACTGTCATCCCTCTCCGACATATCGAGGGTGATGCTCGATATGCATGAACCACTCGAGGACCATATCCTACATCACCTCGATATGCGTGAGTCACCAGAGGACTAGAGCATGCCTTTGGATGGCCCGATCTTCTTACTGACACAAAAGGACCTCAACCTTGCCCATGGATAGATCGACCATTGTAGGAGACAATAATTATAAAATCTATTTAGATTACATATTATGAGATTCAGGGGTTTTATTTAAATAGAAAGAGGTACATACCTAACAACGACTCCTCTCCTGTCGAGTCAGGCTAGGAGATGGATGTCTGCTCGTCTACTCCTCAATCGGAAGGCTCAATCATGTGGCCTCGATACGCGGACTCGTAACCTAATAACAAGGCAAGCAAACCAGTAAAGTAATTACAATAACGTTCAATAGCATTGACTAATCTATTTCAATAACATAAAATCTCATGAGATATATACCATCTGCCAGATCATATCGAATCTCGTCGGACTGATCGAACAATCTCGATCAATCCTCTCCTCAACCGAATCTCCATCAGGACGTGGGATTTAAAATAAAATAAAAGTAAAGTAATTATGATCTCCATATTTAGCATTATATAAAATTAACTTAAAGTTTGGAAATTGTGATGAGACTAACTTTGTTGATCGGTAGAACCGACAATCCTTGTCTGCACGCTTCCCAAAATGAGTTGGGCAAATAATTACTCCAGCATGTCACCGCAATATGGGGGGATACGGGTGAAATTGGTCCAGTACAACTGCTACCACTCTGCCTGATCCTCCTTGATGTACGAGGAGCTAGCACGCCCCTATACTTGGCAATTGAATTTAGTGATATTAACTGATTTAAAATTGAAAGTGAACATTGATAAAGTATTCACTTACCTCATCAAGTAACTGGGTCCAACCGATTGAGGAGGGCCCAAACTGGGGCCGTCGAAGGGCAAGGCACCGCAGGCGTCATGGATTTATTTGGGAAGTGACACGTCTAGCTGCATCCTAGGCAACCTTACACAGCTGAGGACGCAGGGATGGGAAGTGATCGTACACCCATCACTAATTAAATATAAGATTAAAAAATTTTCAAATTAGTATTTAGAGAGTCTAAAAAACGTCATTGATATAAGAATGTAAATAGTTGCATACAAATGTCTCTTCTTGGCATTCTCCTAGATGGTCTGTCAATAAAAATGCACCATCATGCTCCACCCAATCGTTCCCCATGGGAATGACTCTATAGCCTCTAGATCGTCTAACATACTCCATACATAAAAGAGAATTTCTACAAATGGCTATCGGGTGAGTATCTAGTGACCTATGATGATGTCGTATGCCAGCTTGAGGGCATCATCGACTGACAGCTGTCCCATTATCATGGCCTGCCATCTCTCCAAGACCACATCCTAAGTAACTGGATTGATCCCAATCAATCGAACAATGGTAGAGGTGGCCGTCAGAAACCTCTCAATGATATGCCGGTCTACTCTCCCATAACTTAGACCGGTGAGGAGAGTGTACTCCTGGAGGCCCAGTCAGTGTAACTGGCTCCCAACGAAGAACCACATCTCGTCGGGTCTCATACCCTTCAAAATGATCTTCAGTCTCAAGATATGCAAGGCAACCTGAGCGTAGTACGCTCTATGGTAATGGGGAAGATCCACTATGTATCCGTAGGGGCCCATCCGAAAACGGTCTAGTGCCCCATGGAGCTGTAATAGGTTGACAGTATATCTAATGGTTGAATATTTAACACGTATGCTGAATGTGTTTCTAGCAGGCACAATGGAATCTTGTCAGAGCTGAAAGTTATGACGTGTGGGGTCCATATCTCTACAATAACGGTAGAAAGGAACATTTGATTAAAAAATTATCGTACAGTTAAACTCACTTTTTTTAGAGATTACAATAAATAAATTACTCTCCAAAATACTCTTTGTAAATAGGCTAAAAAATATTTTCATATATCCTAATTATAAAAATTGTATTGAGAAAGAAAGGGGAAAAAATTAAAAAGTTATTTGTAACTAAGTATTATTTAAAATTTAAAGTCTATTTTTTAGGAGCATACCTATCTCTTATTATTATTTCAAAAAATTTGTAAATCTTTACCCAAATGGGTATTGTTTAATCTAAATAAATTAAGCTACAACCAAATAAAGGGTTTTAAATATAATTGATTATAATGTATTTATTAGTATAATGTCATAAAAAAACATTAACTCTAAGTTATAACATTGAAAATATTAATTATCACTTTCGAATTAATTAATAATAATAATAATATTATTAAAGAATAAATATTATTATTTTGAGACACAACTTATACTATTTCAAGAACATAAAAGAAACTATTTGGAGATACAACATGATATGTAGAGACTCAGCCAATAGAATTCGGAACCCAATCAATATTATTTCGAGACACAGTCATTATTCTAGACACTCTTAACTTATTTTGAAACTTACAGTTTTTATTCGTAAACCCAAAATTTCATTACATATCCATTTCATTTCGGGACACACAGAAAACATTTGGAGACAAGTCCAACTCATTTCAAGACTTATAGTTTCTATTAGTAAATCCAGAATTTTGAGACATTCCATTACATTTCAAGACATACAGAAAACATTCGAGACACTTACCAACCCATTTTGAGACTTACAGTTTCTATTCCTTAACCCAAAATTTCGATACCTATTACATTTCGAGACATATAGAAAACATTTTGAGATACGACCAACCCATTTTGAGATTTATAGTTTCAATTTGTAAACCCAGCAATCTTCCTTATCGAAATCTCTGCAATCCCGCCTTCCTTCCTTCCTCTTGCTCCCATCCAAATATGCGTCAAAAAAACAACACATGACAAACAAACCTACGCTTCCAAACACCAAAGGAAAAAAAAAACCAAAAAAAAAAAAGAAACAAATTGAACAATATACCTTCTAACGCATCCTACCTTCGTCTTCTTGATTCCGAAAAACAAAAATCACCAACTTAAAGACTGAACACAATAAAAGGCTTGTTTTTTCCTTGCTCTCCCATAAAGGAATGGTTCTTTGAGAAATTTTCTTAGTTATAATTCGAAACTTCTAATCAAACAAATGATGTTAGTTATGATTTCTTCGATTCATTTTATAGATAGTTGGTTTCGATTGTTGTGTGTATTGAATACAGAGGGATAAGATAATAAATGAATGAAACATTTTGAATTTTTTTTCCTTAAAATTAAAAGTCAAAATAAGTATAAAATTAAAAGTTAATTTTAGATATAAGTAATTGTAAAATATTGTGAAGATTTAGATAAAGAAGAAATAGTTATTTTAATTTGAGTAAAAATGAAATCACCCCTTCAATTAATGGACTTCAATCTTTAAATAAAAAAATAGTCAATAAAATTTTATTTATTTTTAAAAATAAAACAATCAATAGTGCATATATTTTAAAATGAAAATAGAAATATTCAAATTACCGAGAGAGTAATTTACTTTTGTACGTACTGAAGGGTTTGCTCAAATTTTGAGTTCGTTTGCTATATGGTCAATTGTTGTCACAGAAGAGCGAAGGTACAAGCCAAGACGTGTACGTAAGAAAACAAAACAATGATGCAGAAGAAAAATTTCACCGATTATCTTCTTCACTTTCTTCAATTATTTGTAGCCATCCTGCAGAGCAGAAAATCTCGTTCTAGGCCTGCTAAAATTTAGGCATAGTCTGATCTCGAATTCAACCAGGATCAGCTAATAATGAAAGACCTAGACAAATTAAATTTCCACCCACTGGAAACAAGGAAAGAGGTCATCCACAAGGACATATAACAGAAGCATTCAGAATCAAAATCCCATCTTCTTGAAATAAGGCTTTTTTTTTTTGCAGGTTAATCATCATATTACCATCACACGAGTAATTTGGCAACTCTAGTCTGAATCATGTCTTCTTCTCCTCCCCTTGTCTTTCTTGCGCTTTTCAGTATCATCCGAATCACGGGAATGCCGTTTCTCCCGTTTATCATGCTTCTCATGTTTCTTTTCTTCGTGCTTCCTTTTCTTCCTGTGACTTTGGACGCCTGAATCTTCTTTGTCAGATCTAGAAGGTGCAGCAGGCACAATAGATATATTCACGGGCTCAAGTGATTTGGCTCTTGTACTCTCTGGAAGAGTAGATGGTTCTTCCCAAGCACGAGGTTCTCTGTGAATAAAATTTGAGTTGTAAATAAAATAAGAGAACTGCATGATAAAAATTTTAGTGGCAATACCAATACATACCTCTCCTCTTCGATAAATTATCTTATTTATATAGTTCTTTTAATTATCAGATTTAAGGCAACATAAACAATAAACTACTAAATCAATGGGTAATAACAAAGGCACACCTGTCAAAAACATTCAAAATCTAATTGCTTCTTAGGTTAGACTGTTTTATGGGAAATTGTTGAGTGAGCCTAGTATTCATGGGCCAATATGGTAGGAGGTTATACCAAATTGACATTGGTACAACTTTTTAAGTATATCGTTTGCAGAGACCAGATCTATGTAAGTTTCCCATGATTACTCCTATATTTTATTTCTTTATTTCCTGGTTCTCAGAGTTTTGGCACATAATTAAGGAAGTCCATTAAATCTTTTGAGTTTTGTGCGGAAAAACTACATAAACGTTCCTTCTTTCTTTCTTTTTTTTTTTTTCTTTGTGTGTGTGTGTGTGTGGGGGGGGGGGGGGGTTTGTTT
>JAOXNR010054083.1:0-13110 GCA_028571225.1 Parsonsia alboflavescens | reverse complement strand
CTGGCGTCAGCACTGGATCTGGCGCATGATCAAATTGGAAGATCTTTGTTTTCACTTTTGTCCAACATCGCCGGACAGGTCAACCTAAATGGGCATGATCCGAACAGAAGTCAATCCGAATAGGCTCAAGGCCGCAACCCTCAATACCTGAAAGTCAGACTCACAAAAGTCAACAAAGACAGGTGGGCAGTGCGACCTGCTACCACTGATCTCCTGGGTCACCGAGCTCTAGAAAGGTCTTACCAAACCACGACCTTCATCCCGGTAAGCTCTAATCCGTCTCATACATCTTCCATGCCACGACTAATTGTGCACGACTCCTAACATCTCCTATGAGCCTACGATCACTCTGCTTGACCATCCCAAAGAAATGATCGAGACCCTCAACATTTATGGGCAGGCTGCAAAGCTGGTCTAGAGGTCGATTAGCGAGCTCGTATCTCTCGATAGAGATGTGAATGGCAAGAAATCCCTATCAAGGGAAACTTTGCATTTCTGGGAGCAATTGGCGAGATTTGATATGATCTCATGATTATCCTAAATGCCTACTATCACATAATAGAAGACCCCTAATCTAAGAGGTAACTAATTTCTTCTCAATATATAATCAAATGGTAAACAATCTATGGACAAGGACAGTCTTTTTCGAAATTAATTACACAAGATTACTCTCAGAATGCTGACTTAGGCATCGGAGCTTTTACTCGGGCAACAGCCCACTCCAGTGACCTGCTTACTTTCTTCTCAGATTACTATCGTTGATGTCATCATGGTTTTGGAGTGATCCAAAGTCCACTCTTGAGCTCCATCAATGGAATAATTAATTACACATGAGTTTACCTTATTAAATATCTTTTAAATAAATCCTATTTATCATAGAACTGTCCACAACTTCAAATCTTTTGATTCCCAGTAGCTTGAAGAATTCTGAAGCTCATTTATTTGCTCTTATTATAATATTAACAAATTCGTTAAGAAAAGCATCCATCAAAAGCCAATTCTTTGTCTACTAACTAACGCCTCAGCTCCACACGTTCTTCAATCTAAGACTAGACTAAAACGTCAATTTCAAGTACAGATCAAACAAATTAAACAAAAATACAAAATGGAAAAAAAAAATCCATCGACAAGTCAATGGTCAGGTCAACTATTGTTTCAGCTCCACAAATTTCTCAATAATCCATATTGCTAATTAGACCTAAACATATTCAATCTATTCCTTGTTGATGGAGCTTGGAAACAATCTCCGGGTCACACGAACTGTCCACGATGCCTGTAAGAACAACAAGAAAATTAGATTATCGAAGTAGGCTGTCGCCCTAATTAGAACTTCGATGCCTAGGTCAGTTCACACAAGAAGATGATTGAATCGAATTCACTTGTGTTCTTGTACTGTGTTCCTATTGTGTATAATCAATAATAATACCCCAATTTAGATGGAGTTACCTTGGTGATGAGGTCACTGTTGATGAGCCGGCTCCGAAGGTTATTGGTGATGAGGTTATGGTGGAATCCCATTAGCTCTCCAACCAAAAGAAAGAGTAATTGTAATAATCATGCCTTTTTAATATTCATAAATTTATGGATGGTTGTAATATACCATGCTCATTTTTAGCTCTTGCTCTCGCCCTTCTTTTTTTTAAGATAATACACGATGGCCTGTTTGTGGCCTTTCTTCATATTCATGATACTCCTCAACGAGTTTATATTGATTTGAATCTTGGATTGATAGGATATGCTTGAATAGATAAAAGATGTAAGAAAGGTCTTTTATTTGTCTCCATAGTCATTCTAAAAAGCTTGAAAAGGTATAAAGGGTCCAGTTTTGTGAAACATAGCTTAAATAGTTCGATAAATCTTGGCAAAGAACTTCTTCAAATGACAAGCAACCGAAGGTCTTCGAAGTTGCCTACCTTCAAGGTCAGCAAGCTTGTAGCCCCCACCTTTATGGGCTTCTTGAACAACGCATGCTCCTTCCCAACTTTCTTGCAATTTTGTCGATTGACTTTGTTTCCCGATGTCTGGCCTTTTAAGCACCATGTCCCCCATTGTGAATTGTTTTTCTTTAACCTTTTTATTGAAAAAACTTGTGACTTGTTTCTTATATCTTCGATCAGCTTCCATGGCTTTGATCTCGGCTTCTTCAAGGAGGTCTAAATCTACCTTTCTCTCCCCCTCGTTTGAGACTGAATTAGATTCAGTGAGTCTCAAGGATTTCATGCCAATGTCTATTAGAAGTACTACTTTTGAACCAAAACATAAGCTAAAACGTGTCTCTAACATAGCTTTCTAAATGTGTGACCCAATAGGTCCTCGGTAAAATTGGCATTTGACATAAAAAACTCTTAATGTCATGTACAATGAACAGTGTCTAGCAATACATGATTGCAATCTAATTAACAAGAATGCCTGTGACAAGACAAAACTTTTCGTGATAAAAACACGTCTTAAACTCTTTGTTTGGGAAGTCATAATTGAGCACGAGTCATGGACCGTGTCATACTCGTAATGTTAAATTTATCAATTCTCGATCCCGAGTAGACTAATTAAACTGAATAAGATAAATATCTCATATCTACTTATTCAAGCATGGTCATGCATTTCACAGTCTCACTTGACCAAGAATGCTAGACATCTCCGTCTTGTTATAAAAAATTGACAAATCCTATCTTGCTCATTCAACATTCCACCAAATAAATTAGGACATACTCAATACATGTTTTTATTGTCCACTCAGTTAAGAGTGACGTTTGACAATATCAAAGTATGCAATCTTTCATGCCTAAATCTCTGATGACCTCAAGTCAAAGGATCGTTAAGATCACTCATGCCACTTATATAATGATCCATGAAGTGATTTTATGTCTGGTCAATCCAGTACACAATACTCTACATGTACTTATTGGATGATTTGATATCCTATATCCATGACACTAGTCATCAATCCGCACATATTAGCCTCAACGTGTTATTGATATCCTAATCTTAATAACACTTGACTAGGAACTTTTTAAGAATAAAAATAAACTATTATATAGACATTACATAATTTACTAAATAAGATGGAGATATTCAAGAAAATTATATAACGATATAAATAGCATCATGATACGAAGTTTATGCCAATTGACTAAATCATCATATGGTCCTAGAGCATATCTGACACTGAGAGGTTCCATATCTAGGACTGCTTTTATTTTGTCAGGATTTGAATCAATTCACCTCCCAGATATCATGAAGCCTAGAAAATTGCCAGCTGAGACTCCAAAAGTGCATTTCTCAAGATTCAGCTTCATATGAGAAGCTTTCAGTGTTTGAAAAGATTCTCTTATATCCTTGATAAAATCCTCAAAGGTCTTGGATTTGATGACTATGTCATCAACATAAACTTCTATGTTTCTCCCAAGTTGTTGTTTGAATACTTTGTGCATTGCTCATTGAAATTCCACTCTTTCATTCTTCTAACCAAATGGCATTTTTGTAACAATAGGTCTCGACCTCGGTTATGAACAAGGTCTTTTTCATGTCTTCCAGTGCCGTAGGAATTTGATGGTATCCCTTGTATGCATCCAGAAAGCATAGCCATTGATAATCTGCTATGGAGCTAACCATCTCATCAATGCTCGGGAGTGAGAAAGAATCTTTCTGATAGTATTTGTTTGGTGTAGTGAAGTCTAGACGCATCCTCCACGACCCTTCTTTCTTTGACACAACAACTCGGTTTGCTACCATTCTGGGTATAAGACTTCTTTTAATATCTTGGTATCGAGAAGTGCTTGGATTTCTCGAGCTATAACTTCATTTCTTTGATGAGCAAAAGGTCTCTTCTTCTGCTTGATTGGTTTGACTCTAGGCCTCAAACTGACCATGTGCTTTGTGATGCGTTTATAAATTCCTTCAAGATCAATTGGTGGCCAGGAAAAGACTTTGACATATTCTTGAAGAGAAACAACCAATTTTCCTTTGACTTTGGCTGGCAAGAGCTCTCCGATCTTTATTCTTTTCTTGGGAAATTCTAGATTGAGATAAACCTTTTCTCCCTTCCAAGCTGTTTGAATCCTGGATTTTTCATCTTCCAAAGGTAAATTAATGAAGTTAACATTTGGTGTCGTTACAAAGGTCTCTGCATCTCCTTTTGTAAGATAGCATTCAGAAGCTACCTTTCTATTCCCCTTCAAGGTGATCCTGGTTTCTCCGAGCTATATCCTCATACAATAGTTCAAAAGGAAAATCATGGCTTTCAAGTCCATAACTGTGTTCCTTCCTAGTATCGCATTATACATTCTTAGTGCATTAACCACTAGCCAATCCATGATCTCGATGATCCCTTGGCCATTCACATAAACTGCAGTGGAGACCCTCAAGATTCCTTCAACGTAAGTTTTACTTCTAATGAAACTAGTCAAGGTTGTGTCTATCTTCAATTGCGAGCTTTCGTCGATTCCCATTTGGTCAAAGCATTTTTGTATAGGACATTGAGAGCACTTCTTGTGTCCACTAGGATTTTGTGAACCAAGAATTTCCTTATCTAGAATGATACTATTCAGGGTTGCTGATTGACTCCTGTAGGTGGTTGGTTGGCAGGGCCAACAGCTTTTGCTAAGAATTCCTACAAATGACCTTCTTTGATTAATGTTTCAATCAATCACTTGAGATCAAAACAGTCTTCTATGAGGTGACCATGATCTTTGTGGTAGTGACAAATTTTGATTGACTCCTGTATCTGGTGGGTTGGCAGGGCTAAAAGCTTTTGCTAAGAATTCCTACAAATGACCTTCTTTGATTAGTCTTTCAATCTCTTGCTTGAGATCAAAAAAATCTTATGTGAGGTGACCATGATCTTTGGGGTAGTGACAAAATTTGGTCATATCTCTCTTGGCAATTGGAGACTTGAGCGGTCTTGGGGTTCTCAGGAGACTTTTATTCTCCATAACGACCAAAATCTCCGCACGTGAAGCTATCAACGGTATGGTCTCTAGGTCGGGGATCGACTTCTTTTTTTTCTTTGAGGGTCCTTTTTTCTGATGGGAGTCTTTCCTATCTCATTTGTTAGTTTGGGGGCTCTTTGGACTCCCTTTTGACTCCTTCTTCGTGACTGGATTGAAACAGTTGTTTTTCTTTTGCACAACAGTTTCTTCAGCCTTGATAAGCTTTTCAAGAAGTGTTTGGAGCTCTTTGATAGTCTTTACCAGTTCTTTTGCCAATCGAAGGAATACACACCCTCCTAGTAATCCCTGCTTAAAGGCTGTGATGTAGATGGCATCGTTCTTCTGTTCAATCTCAACAGCTTTGTCACTAAAACGAATATAATAGCTGATGTTGCTTTCCCCGACTGATATCTTTCTCACACTTCTTGCTGCTCCGATAATTTTTTAGAAACAATTCTTTAAGTTGTGTCCAGCTCAAGATACTGGTTTCTAGTAGACTTTTGAACCAAGACTATGCTTTCTTGGTCAACGTGGATTGGAAAACTCGACACCTAACATGATTAGGGTACTTGAACATCTCCATCTATGAAAAATATTCATCAATGTGCTACTGGGGCTTGGTGGTACCATTGTATTCACTGCGAGTTGTGGAGTTTTGAGTCTAGAAGGCATCCCAGTTCTTCTTATACTTCCTACAAAAGGTGATGGTTCAAATAAGTTAACATTGCTTTGGATCTCAATCTCTAGTTCTCCATTGTAGTTCGTCCAAGGAGCTCTTCTCCTTGATTCCGACTACCTATTTTTTTCGATCAAGCTTGGTCTAGGAGGATCCCTTCCCCCCTAAGGAGTTCTCAACGAGCTTGTATACTCTTTTTGTCCTGTGCCTTGTCATTGAGTCCTCGATGTTGCTGCTCGGTCGAGCATGTCTCGAAGGTCATAGTTACAACCATTCTGAAGAGTGTCTCTAAGATCTGCTACTGGTGGGGCTCTCCTTGTGTTACCCCTTTCCTGTATTCTAACTTCATGAGCTACTTCATTTGTGCGGTTAGGCTCACGACCTTCGCTATTTCCAGGATGACGACCCGGAGGACTTTTTCTCAATCTCGAGGGTGATGGTGGATCGCATTGTTCACTGTTTTGTGGTCTAGGTTCACCAGGTCGTCCTTCATCTCTCCAACATGAGTTGGACTCCTCCCTATTGAGAAGTAGTCTCTTCTTTCTCAGAGACCTTCTAAGGCTATTACCATCCGTTCTAGGAGGTCGGCGGGGATAGAGACATGGATTCCCCTGGATTGCTGTGGCCTGGGAATATTATTGTTATTATTCTTTGGATTCCGCCGAATATGTTCTGTTTCCATTTGCCCTCGATGTTCAATGACTGGATTCTTGCTTGACGGTGTTGGCCTTGTTCGGATTGTTTGATTGACTGGATGAGCAATGTTGTTATCATTTTCTCCAGGAGTAGGATCAGCTGGCACTGCCTCCCCAATATGCAATTGTCTTCTTTGTGGTGGTCACCCCCGATGAGGTGGTAGCTCTCATTTCGATTGTCCTTGTGCCATGGCAATTTCTTTTTTGTTTTTTTTTTTTTTTTGGGACAAAAATTTTCTATCAGAATGTTCTTCCTACAAATGGCGCCAGAAGCGAGAGAGCTCAGAAACGATCTCCGGGTCACCCTAACTGTCCATAGTGCCTTTATAAACACCCAGAAAATTAGATTACCGGAGTGGGTTGTCTCCTTGAGGAGAATTCCGATGCCTAAGTCAATTCATGCAGGAAGATGATTGAATCGAATTAGCTTGTGTTCTTGTTGTGTGTTCCCATTGTGTATAATCAATAATAATACCCCAATTTTGATGGAGTTACCTTGTTTAATAGAATTCAATTACATGAAAGTAGGCATATCAGATCAATTGTGAGATAATATTCTTAATATTAAGGAGTTTCCATATTGAAAGATGCCTTCTCATGAACATCTCTAGGGAGAGACCTTGTAACTCGTTAGCTACCTCTAAAAAATCTTCGTGACCTTCTGATTGACTTAGAGAGTCTCGATCAGCCTTCCCTGAGGTCACAATAAGTATTTTAGGGTTCATAATAGTGTGAGAGGAGCCATAGGAATTAAATCGTGGCATGAAAGGTATATGAGATGAGTCGGAGAAGGTTGCAGTCAAGACACACCTTCTCTAAGCTCATGATAGGTTGGTATTCGGTGACCAGGGAGGTCGCTAACTTACCTTCAATAGTATCGAGTCGGGTTCTCGGTATTCGGGTCGATATCAAAGATTATCCAAGTCGGGTGGTTCGGCCATGCCCATTTTACCGATCACTTGTAACATGCTTGTAGTTCTACTAAGCTTCGTTACATTGCTAGTGTTCCTTGGAACATTATCATATATGATAAATAGTAAATTTTATAAATAAGTTAAATAATTTTTGGCGCTTAGAATTTTGGAAGTGGATATGTAGTCGAATCAAAGGATTTTTGAAAATGGAATAATTAATTAAAACCATATTATTCTATTTTCGGAAACATATTACTCCCTTCATTCTAAAATATAAGTCGTTTTAGTCTCTTTTGTTTGTCCCATAATGAAAGTCATTTTACAATTTACAATGCATATTTATTATGGTTTTTCCACTTTTACCCTCCATTTTATATCCTCTTTCATTTAATGTGATGAAATATAATTATAGTTATAAATATGAAAGATAAAGGGTATTTTAGACATAACAAATATATATTTATTGTTTTTTACTCCATGTGAAACGGAGGCTAATGCCTTATATTATGGGACGGAGGTAGTACTAAATTTGAAAAATAGTTATAGAATTATATATTGATGCATCATCATCATTTTCTGAAATCTAACCGTCTATGCAGTATGAATTTTCCACGAAAGTTCAACATCAGAAACGCATCCATCACGAGCTAACTAATGCCTTAGCCCCCACGGGTATGATTGGAAAAGAATTCATCACAAGTTTCTTCATCTCCGCAGTTCATCACAGCTTATTCAGACAAGATGGAAATTCTTGCAGTTTTCCGATCCCTTTTAGTGTTCCTTGGTAGTTCATTAGCAGGCAACAAATGCAAGTACCAGTCTAATTGTGGAGTTGCCCTTGATATTAAGCTGCCATTTCAGTTCAAAGGTGACTCACAGATATGTGGTCTCCCTGATTATCAGCTGTCCTGTGAGAATAACCGAACCATGTTCCAGTTTCGCTCTGGTAAATTTTCTGTAGAATCCATCGATCATCATCAACAGAGAATTCGCATCACAGATCCAGAGTTCCATAAAGACAACTGTTCCAGCCTTCCTAAGTACTCTGTTTCTTATGATTATCGACCTTTCCTTATTGATTATAACTCATCATATTTTATTTTATTTTTGATCTGTAAAAGCCCTGTGAATTCTCCACAATATGTGGATACTGCTCCCTATATAACCGCAAAGGATTTTTCGGACTCATTTGTTCACTCAACAAGGGAAGAACGGAGCTTCTACTCATATGCCCTCATAGGTGGAGATGATGGTCTGATGGCATCGGATATTGAAGATTCTTGTACCATCCACAAAAGCCTCTTAACAGGACGTCCCTTTCTTTCTAATTATTCTGCAAATATTTCTTTTACGGAGATTCACAATCGCTTGGCATCTGGAATTGATCTGTACTATTACAGATATACGAAAAACATTTTGTGTAAGTACTTCGTTTTTGTGCATCACATGGTAGCTGAGTTTCATTTGATTGCTTTTATAATCCCTGCTACTGTTGACTTCCAAGGTCACCGACCTCCTAAATGAGCTCGAGAGAGGTACCACCAGACGTCAGTTCACGACCTGGTAACTACCAACTCATCTCATACATTTTCCATGCCTCGACTAGATGTGCACGACTCCTAACATCTCCCATGAGCCTACTACCACTCGGCACGACCTCCCAGAAGAGATAGCCGAGACCCTCCGATGACGTTCTCTACTTTCTTCTCAGGTTGCAATTGATTGACGTCATCATGGTTTTAGGGTGACCCGATGTTCACTTTTGAAGCCCATCAGTTCTGGTGCCGTCTGTGGGAATTAGACACAAAAGGTTTGGCCTTCTTCCCTACACAAAATAATAAAAAGCCTGATGACTCAATCACAGCCTACACGCATTCAACCACCGCGTCTAGGCAGACCACCTAACAGGACGCAACTTCGCACTGGCGAAATGGTGCCTGAAGCCCCACCTCCGAAGGAGAACAATAGCCCAGCCCTGGCTGCCCTACAGGAACCACTGCGGCCATCACAATTTAGTCCGTCTCGGAGGGTCCCAGCAAACCCTCCACCTGTGCAAGAGAGGCCCAAGCAAAGGCACCTAGATACTACGGCCAATGGCGATAACCCCAGGCCATAGAGATCTTTGAAAACATAGATATTAGTTCCACCGGACCTCCTGGAACAAATGGTGGTGGCCTTGGAGGGGATTTCCGACAGGGGAGATTACATGTCCATTAGACGTACTCCAGTACCCTCCTGAAGAAACTCACGGCAACCCCGAGGCCAGGCTGAATGCACCTAACCGGATCCACTTCTGCTTTCAGAAGCCAAGAACGACCTTCGGCCTGCGAGAACAAGGTCGGGAAATATTTCGAGAGCAAGAAAGGTCACAGCGAATAAGAACACAACTGACCTTAGGGAAACCCTAAGCAATGGAAAAGGTTACGACCTTAGAGACAGGCTCAACCAAGTCGCCATGCCCCGAAGCCAAAGGCAAGATGCACGCCCTGAAGAGTAAGGGATGCCACCTTGACGAAGCCTAATTGAAATGACAGGCGATATTGCTCTGGAGGCATCCCCCCAGTCCACTAAGGAGGGCAACTCCCCACGCTAATCAAGAGTTGCAGAGCAACGTGGACCTAATTGAGCCCAATCCGAGCTCGTTTCAGTCACCTTGGGAAACGTGCCCGGCATCAATTTGGTGTTTCAAATAGCTCACGTCCTCTTCTTCAAATGTTCTAAACGTCGTGGAGCTGATGGTGGAGCTTAAACTTGTTGAACTGGAGCATGCTCTGCATCCGAACCTCCTTGATCTGCTACTAGCTCTACGTCACTAGAGAGACAGAGGACTATACGATCCTCGCGCCTACTGCAGGGGTGGTCATCCTCCATGGCAGCTGCTATATCGCCTTTCCCCAGCCTCAACTCTACTCTGATGTTAAAAATTTCAGAAGGCCCGAGAACAGAAGACATGGAATAAGCTTCTGTTTCAGGAAGCTCAAGGATTTCGCTCCTAATAGGAGGAGCTTTGATAGAAACCAGAAGCAAGTAGAAAAGAACGGGAAGGAGCAGTTTCTTCAAGATGAAAAGGAGGATTGTTAGACGAAGAAGACATTGAAGTTGACATTTTGGGTTTACTTGAAAAAGCTCAAAAAGATGAAATCTTTCAAAAGAAAAGAGAAGAAAACTCACTTGGTAAAGTCCTGGAAGGTGAAAAGGGGAAGTTGCCCTGGGTAACAGGATGCTCAAGTAGGAGGAAGGAAGGAAATTTAGGGCGGAAAGCTCTGTAAGTTCAAACAAGCCTCGAGAAGGTTTAGGTAAATCCTAAAAATTCTAAGACTCCTAATTTATATGGAATGAGGAGTCTCTCGAGGCTGCAAAACGGGGCAACCTTCCAAACCTGAAACAGGACAATTACTCGAAACTGAACCGGCCAACTTTTTCCCAGACTGAAGCGGAGCAACTTATCCGAATTAAGCGGGGCAACTTTCCAAAACTGGAAACATTTTAGTTTCCCCTAAAACTGAAGTGAGGTGACCTTTCAGCATCTAAACTGAGTGGCCGGTTCTCCAAAAAAACTGAAGGAATATGTCTTCTTCCAGAAATAGCCGTGACTGAATGAAGCGGCATGACCTTTCAAGGGTTACGACCTGAAGATGGTCCTTCTTTATACCTGAAGGTCAGACTCTCGAGCAGTTACGAGGAAACCGCTCGACCCCTTCAAGGGCCCAGACCTACAGATGGCAATTCATAATGCCTAAAGGTCAGCCCCCTGACTTGGAGATGTTAGTTCTTAATACCTGAAAGTTAGGCCCCTCGACCTATAGATCGCAATTCCTAATGCCTGAAGGTCAAGCCCACGACTTAGAGATGGTGATTTCTAAAGCCTGAAGGTCAGACTCACGACTTAAAGATGGTAATTTCTGATCCCCGAAGGTCTGACTTGCGACTCTCGAGGAACAGGTGGGTAAGGACCTCCTACCACCGACCTCCTAGGTCACGGACTTACAACATGAGCATAAAAGAGGTCTCATTGGACATTGACCTACGATCCAGTGAGTCCTAATTAAGCTCATATACCTTTCATGCAGCGACCAAGTGTTCGCAACTCAGCTTGAGGCCGAAAAATTGAAAGCCAGCTTGCAACTCTCTACAAGAGACACGAATGGAAAGGTACCCCAATACTAGCTGTTACAAGGAATCGATGAACCCATTAAAGGCTATGACTTTAAGATGGTAATTTAGGCACCAAGACCTCTGAGCTCGCTGGGCCTGAGGGGGTGTAATGATGGGAGAAACGGGTACAATCCGAACAAGTCAACTCAAATGGGCATGACCCTGATAGAAGTCAACCCAAATGGACTTGAGACCCCAACCTTCAATACCTGAAAGTCAAACTCACGAAGTCAACAAGAATAAGTAGGCAACGACCTGCTACCACCGACCTCCAAGGTCATCAACCTCCTAAATGAGCTCGAGAGAGGTACCACCAGACCTTAGCCCACTACCTAGTAACTCCCAACTCGTCTCATATATCTTCCATGCCACGACTAGGTGTGCACAACTCCTAACATCTCCCATGAGCCTACTACCACTCAGCACGACCTCCCAAAAGAGATAGGCGAGACCCTTGATGTCCACGGGCAGGTCGCGCAGTTGGTCTAGAGGTCAGTTAGCGAGCTCGCAACTCTCGCCAGAGACGTAAATGACAAGATATCTTAACCAAGGGAAACTCCACGATTCTAGGAGTAGTTGGCGGGATTCAAGGATCTCACAACTATCCTAATTGCCTACTGTCTCATAATAGCATAGCCATAATTGGTGAGATAATTGATCTCTTGTATCTAATCAAATCATTCACCGTCTAAGAACAACACACATCAAAACAGCCTCTCTGAGAACTACTTATGCCTAATTACTCTTGGAATACTGACTTAGGCATCGGAGCTCTTCCCTTAGCACAACCCACCTCCAGTGACCTTCTCTACTTTCTTCTCAGGTTGCAATCGATTGACGTCATAACGGTTTCGGGATGACCTGGTATTCACTTTTGAGCCCCATCAATAAGATTTTTACTAATTTAGAAAACGAGACATTCAATTCCGAATAACCCCTAATAGAATATGAGACATTCATTTCTGGATGGAGAGAGTATATGTTAATTGAGAATATATATATATATATATATATATATATATATATATATATGTATACTTTTATGCTATTGCTATAGACTGTCACGGAGTACACCTTAAAAATTATCTTTTCAAATTTTTTTATAAATTAAATCCTAAAAGGATAAAATAAAACCTTATGGGAAATTTGATTATATTTTATTTTATTTTTTAAAAAACAAAATATAGTTGACCGTTAAAAATTTAACTTGAGTACTCTATAAGGTTCATAACACTATAGCATTTTCATAGATATATATATATATGAAAATTGTACTCTTTATTAAAATTTTAAAAAATTAAAATAAAATATTCAAATTTCAACTAGAAGGAAATGTATGTTACTGTATTTCTAATTTAAATATATAAATCTTATGTACTTCTTTATTTATTTTGCTGCAGATTTCTCGGGACTAACAAGTAAGGGCTCCCCCATTTACAATTCTTTGGTGTCCGAATTTCGTTTACATTTAATATTCGAATTTCATTGAATATAACATAATATTTATTTTTTATTTTTTTATCATATTGCAGTAAGCATTATTATGGCAAGAGCATATATTGGCTTTATAGCATTGACTTTTTTGGTGATTTACAAATGCAAACGAAGACATTTATCAGAATATGATACTATAGAGAAGTTCTTAAAAGGTCCTAACAACCTTGTACCAATTCGGTACTCCTATAAAGAAATCAAGCAGATGACCAATAATTTTAAGGACAAACTAGGCAAAGGAGGTTATG
>JAOXNR010054082.1:0-13112 GCA_028571225.1 Parsonsia alboflavescens | reverse complement strand
ATATATTTATATGTACACACGAAATTATTTATTTTATTTTCAAATTTGACTTTCAATGACACATTGCATTTAAAACACTCCCTCATTCCCGAATTGAACATTAATTTAATTAAGTTTGATTATTATTATTTTTCTTATAACAATATTAATTTATATTGTTTCTTATTTTACTAATTTAATAATTGATATCCTCAATTAAGAAATTGAGTCCCAATCGGGGTATGTTAGTGATGGGATCCAAAAGAGTTGGACCGGATCACCCCACAAATCTGGATGAAGGTCCGTGATCAGCAGCCTAAGAAGATGAGAAAAAGAGGTCATCGGGGTGAGCTGTCGCCCAAGAAAGAGTTCCGATGCCTAAATTAGTATTTTGGAAGAATTTTCCAGTAAAGACCCATTCTCAAGAAAGCAAGAAGACTCACTCCTATATTACCTTCTTTTTTTTTTTAGACTAATTGTGTATTTTTGTTTAGGTATAGAGAGAGAGTCAGTTACCTCCTGGAATTAGGCTCTATATTACGTAACAGTAGGTAATTAAGATAATTGTGGGATTCAGTCGAATCCCGCCAATTGCTCTTAAGATCATGGAGTTTCCATAGAACGAGAGATCCTGCCATTCACATCTCTATGAGAGCTACGAATTCATTAACGGACCTTCAGACCAATTTCGTGACCTCCCCGTGGATGTCGAAGATCTCAAACATCTTTTCTGGTGAGGTCGCGCCGAGTGATCCTTAGCTCCTTAGAGTGGCTAGAAGTCGCGTATCGGTGGTCGTGGCATGGAAGATTTATGATTCGAATCGAAGCTTGCCAGGTCAAAGTTGAGTTTTGGCAAGACCTCAACTCGAGCTCATTTGGGAAGTCGGTGACCTGGGAGGTCGGTGGTAGTTGGCCACTTGCCTACGTATCCTCGTTGACTTTGTGAATCTAACTTTCGGGTATTAAAGGCATGGGACCCTCTGGTCTATTTGGGTTGACTTTTGTCCGGGTTCTACCCATTTGAGTATACTCGTTGGAGTCGTGCCCGTTTCACCCATCATTATCCCCCTTTAGGCCTAGCGAGCTTAGAGGTCATTAGTGCCTAAATTACCATCTTCAAGTCATTGCTGCTACTGGATCTATCGATTCCTTGTGGCAGCTAACTTCAAGGGTACCTTTCCATTTGTGTCTCTAGTCAAGAATTGCAAGCTGGCTTATAATTTTTCGATTTCAAGCAGAGTTGCGCACACTTGGTCGCTATATGGAAGGTACATGAGCAAGGTCGAGACTCATAAGGTCGTAAGTTGTGGTCTAGTGAGGCCTTAGTTAAGCTCATCTAGAGGTTGTTGACCTCTAGGTCCATGACCCATGAAGTCAGTGGTAGAAAGTCCTTGTCCACTCATACCTTGGGACTCGCCTATGTGATTTTCGGGTATTATAAGCTACCGTCTATAGGTCTCGAGTCCGACCTTCAGGCGTTGAGGTTCAGCATCTTGAGGTCGGGGACCCTTAATTCAGGAATTAGAAATTACCATTTTCGGGCCGCGGTCTGACTTTCAGGTATTAGAAACTAACATCTCCAAATATTCGATTTGACTTTTAGGTATTCAATAGTTACCTTCTCTAAGCCGCAATCTTTTGAAAGGTTGAACAGCTTTCTCGCAACTATTTGTGAGGCTAGCCTTCAGGTATTTTAGGACTTACCATCTTGAGGTCGAGGCTCTTGGTAAAACTATGCTGTTTTCTTGCAACAACTATTTTTGTGAGAGGACGCATTCCTTGGCTTTTGGAAAGCTTTGGTGGGAAATCTTTGCTGGAGAATCACCTCGTTTTAGTTTTGGTAGCTCTGACCCGCTTTCTTTCTGAAGAAGCGCAACGCCTTCACTCTCTCTATTGTGAGAGGAAGTTGGGGCAAGCTCTGTTTTTGAACCATCGACCCGATCTGGATTTGGGGAAAATGACTTGTCTCAAAAGGCCAGAGGTTGATCTGCTCCGACTCTCTAGTGAGAAGTTGAGGAGTTCCTAGCTTTGAAAAGTTTATTATATCTTTCTTCATCATTTTCTTTTTCTCTTAGCTATCTTCCATCTCTTTGCAGTTCCTTGCACTAGATTATTTCTTTTCTCTTTCGAGCTTTCATTTGAACCTTCTCAGTTACCATGGCTTCCACTTCAAACACATCAAACTTTGAATCTCTTGCTAATGAGATTTTCTATGATCCTCCTTATTTTCCCCATGCATTTGATGTCCGCTGTCTGACTCATGACCTGGCCAAGACTGGGGTTCCCTTTCAAGACTCTTCTTTGAGCCTTGCTAACATCAGGGCTCTCCAAGTGGAGATGACGGCAAAAAAGGGTTACTTCACTGCAACCACGCTGATTGAGGGCCCTCACTCCCAGCGTGCTGGCCACGTCATTATTCATCGCCCCAGCCTTTGGGGATGGCTCCTTCTTCCTTTCCTTTATCCCCTCTTTATGGACATAGTCCATTTTTGGAAGGTGCCTTTGGCCTAGTTCGTTCCCCATTCCATCAGGATGATAGTCGCTTTCATAGCGACCTATCATCTTTACAGGGTTCCAATATCTTTGGAGCTCTTCCGCTTCATTTCTTTGAGTTGGAGGTCCCCTCAGCCTTCAGCTCTTCCAAGGGGTATGTGAGGCTGGTTCAATGACATTCGATATTTTGTTGTGTTCAGTCTCCAGAGAGGGACTGGAAGCCTGAATTTCTCTTTGTCCATCTTGATGATTCATTGATGGAGAGATACTCCGACTGGAACCTTAACCGACTTTTTTACAATGAGCTTCCCC
Source organism: Parsonsia alboflavescens (assembly GCA_028571225.1). Lineage (NCBI taxonomy): Eukaryota > Viridiplantae > Streptophyta > Magnoliopsida > Gentianales > Apocynaceae > Parsonsia > Parsonsia alboflavescens. The sequence goes on along the minus strand of JAOXNR010054082.1, from coordinate 10,328 downwards.
CATTGTTCTTGGCCTGGCATAGCACAGGGATCTTTTAATGAATTTGGCCTATTCCAGTTGGCCAAGGGTCAGGTGCCTCTCTTCTGTCTAGCCGAGGTCTTTCCTGGAGCCCGTAGGTTTATGGTGGAGGATGTTATGTAACCTCCCTTCGATCCATGTAGGCATGGGGATTACTCCCTCCAATAAGTAATCCTTCTAAAGTTGGCTTCTTTGCTGCTTCTATCCTTTCCATATGTTGATAGTTTTGGTTTTTTTATTTTTTTCTTTTTTTTTAGGAGTCTTGACTGGTTTTATGGAGCAAGCCGAGAAGGGGCTAGCCCAAGCCAAAGCACCACAGGGCCGAGTAGTGGTGGGGGGCCTCTGACCTCTGCTGAGCCTTTTGTTCCTCCACAAGAGGGAGGTCACAGGACCCGAGCCACTATGCGTCATGGCAAAGGAGGATCGGGCTATGCGAGTGCGGGGCCAAGTCATGGTGTTGAATCACGTGGGGTGGCGAGTAGGACCCATGCTGCCACTTGCGCAGAGCTGAGATGATGGCAATGTACGCAGAGCCTTTCCAAGGTCCCCCTATTGAAATTTCCAGCTTTGACTCTGACCTATCCTCTTTGGAAGTTTTGTAATAGCATTGGGACTTCTTTTACTACTATTTCTTTTTCTTTTTTTTTTTGGTTGAGTACTGAATACTTCCCAGGGGTCTGTTTGTGGCCTTCTACTTTATTTTTTGCTGCACTTGATACCCCAGGCTCTCTGTTCTATTTTTTGTTTCTTGATAAAGTTGTTCAATATTTTCTGCCTCTGCTTTGAGCAATGTTTCTGATCTTCATACTCATAGTTTTTCAACAATTGCATGCTTGCATAATTGAATTGCTTTTTCATTCAGGCAACTTAAATTAAATCACGCGTAACAATTGCATAAACTCTAGAAGAACTTAGCTTTAAACTATGCTAAGCTCGCTGAGGCCACGGTTGAGGTCATTGTTGAGTGTTTGGGGTTGCCATGATCCGGCAGGTCCATGAGGTCTTCCAAATCTTAGATGACCTTTAGGCATAAAACATTTTTAAGTGACAAGCATTCCAAGGTCTCAGGAGTTGTCTTCCTTCAGATCAGCAAGCTTGTAGCTCCTTCCTTTGTGGACTTTTTGGATTAGGTAGGGTCCTTCCCAACTTTCTTGCAGCTTGGTCAGTTGACCTTGTCTGCCAAAATTTGACCTTTTGAGGACCATTTCTCCAACTGCGAAGTGTCTTTCTTTCACTCGCTTGTTGAAAAATTTTGTTACCTACTTTTTGTAAGTTCTATCTGCTTTTATTGTCTTGTTTTTGACTTTTTCGAGGAGATCGAGCTCTACCCTTCTCTCCCCCTCGTTTAAGACTGAGTCATACTTGGTCACTCTTAAAGTCGTCATTCTAACCTCAACTAGCATTATCGCTTTTGCTCCAAAGTATACTTGGGATCTCATTTGGCCAATTTGTGTGGCGACATTCTTTCTTGAGCTTAGTGAGCCTCTTCTTTAGTCCTTCTAGGGTTGTTCGGTCTGTGACTTCTGCTAGCCCATTGGCTTGTGGGTAAGCCACAGAGGTCCATCTTAGCTTAATGTGAAGATTCTCGTAGAAGTTTTTGAATGGGTCACCAGTAAACTACCTGCCATTGTCTAAAATGATTGCTCAAGGGATCCCAAATCGGCATAAAATGCTTCTCCACACAAATGATTGAACCTTTTGTGATGAGATCACCGTCATTGGCTCTGCTTCAACCCATCTGGTGAAGTGTTCCACAACAACTATGAGGAATTTGGCACGCCCCACTCCTTTTAAGAAGGGTCCAAGGATGTCAATTCCCCATATGTCAAATGGCACTGAGGCATTAATTGCAGATATTTCACAGGTAGGAGATGTGATTTGTTCCCATGTAGCTTATAGATTGCGCATTTCTATATGGTTGTCTCAACGTTAGTGACCATTGTGGGCCAATAATGCCCCATCCGCAGGATCTTCTGGGCGATAATTTTTTCGACTATATGAGAGCCACATATGCCGCTATGCACCTCGTCAATCACATATTTTCCCTCCCCTGGAGTTATACATTTGAGCAGTGGCCATGTGAATGACCTTCTGTATTCCTTGTCATCTCCTATCAGGACGTAGCAAGGTGCCCATCTTCGCACTTGGCGAGCTTCCTTTTGGTTCTCGGGGAGGTTGCCGTGTTTAAGGAATCTGAAAATTGGGTATCTCCAGTCTACGTGATCTTCTATAACCAGGCTTTCTTCTTAATCAATGCTGGAAGAGCGTAACTGCTCTATGAGTAGCTCCGCATTGGTTCCAGCTACCTCTTAGTAAACTTTGGACAGTGTGTCTGCGTCTGAATTTTGCTCTCGTGGAATCTGCTCAATCAGGAAGAAGTCAAGTTTTGAAATTATGTCTCTTACTCTTTTGAGATACTTGACCATATTGTCTTCTCTTGCTCCATATTCTCTAGTGACTTGGCTGGTTACAACTTGTGAATTTATTTTTGCGTGTAGTTTTTGCACTTTGAGAGCTCTTATAAGCCTTAGTCCTGCTAAGAGAGCCTCATATTCGGATTCATTGTTCGAGGTTGGGAAGTTGTACTTCACAATTCCTGCACCTGAATTCTCTTTTTCCATGGACCCGTCCGTGAACATGGTCCATATATCACCTTCACAAGTCCTCGTGTGCCTAGTGGAGCTTTGGTACATTGTTCTACAAAGTCTAAGAGAGTTTAAACTTTGATGACCTTCCTTGGTTCAAACTGGATTTGATACCCTGAGAGCTCGAGAGACCACTCCATTGTTCTGTTTGAAAGTTCAAGCTTTGCCAGAGCTTGTTTCAGCTGTAAGTTGGTTAGGACTCTCATCGGGTAAGCTTCAAGATATGGTTTTAATTTCCTTGAGGTGATAAGGATGAGGTACATAAATTTCTTGAGGTCTGTATATTTAGTTTCTAGACCTCGAAGTAAACGGCTAACATAATAAATAGAAAATTGCTGACCTGACCTTTCTACTATTAATACCAAGCTCACTGCCTTTTCAGTTGCGATCAGGTACATACAGATTTCTTCTCCTGATCTTAGAGAGATAAATTGAGAAGGTTTGCACAAAAAATTCTTTAGCTTGATGAATGCTTCCTGACAGCTTTCAGACCATTGAAAGTCCTTTGACTTTTTTATAACTTTGTAAAATTTTTCTCCTTTATCTGCCATCTTGCTGATAAAGCGTCCCAGGGCTGCCAATACCAAGCTATGTACCTCTTTGAGGTTTCTGGGTGGTTCCATATCCAGTAGAGCTTTGATCTTGTCTGGGTTGGCATCGATACCTCTCTCTGAGATCTTGAAGCCTAGGAACTTTCGGTAAAAGCTCGAAGGCATATTTCTTTGGGTTGAGCTTTCATTTGACCAGTTTTCAGGGTTTGAAAAGTTTTCCGAATGTCTCCTATGAAATCTTCTATAGTCTTGGATTTCATCACCATGTCATCCACGTAGACCTCAATGTTTCGCTCGAGCTGCTTCTTCAAGACCTTGTGCATTGCTGAAACTCAGCCCCGACGTTTTTCAAATCAAAAGACATTTTGGTGTAGCTATAGGTCCCGACCTCTATGATAAAAGAGGTCTTTTCCATGTCCTCAAGAACCTTTGGAATCTGGTGGTACCCTTTGTATGTGTCAAGGAAACATAGCCACTGGTATTCAACTATGGAGTCCACCATCTGATCGATACTAGGGAGGGGGTAGGAATCCTTTTGGCAATATTTGTTAAGTGTGGTGAAGTCCACACACATTTTCCACATGCCTTCCTTCTTCAGGACCACAACCAGATTGGTTAGCCATTTTGGGTACACCACATTTTTCAAGATTCCTACATCGAGAAGAGCTTGGACTTCTCATGCAATGACCTCGTTGCATTCCGGTGCAAAGGTTCTTTTCTTTTGTTTCTGACTTGAGCCCGACCTTGTGTTCTGCTATTGTTTAGTCAACTCCCTTGAGGTTGCTAGGTTGCCAAGCGAAGACCTTCAAATAGAGTCCTCCAGTTTTCCCTTGACCTTTTGAGGTAAGAGCTCTCCAATCTGGATCAATTCTCAGGGAATTTGGGGTTGAGAAAGACTTTCTCAACTTTTTCGGCCGCTTGAATTCTGAGTTGGTCTTCCTCTTTTGGGAGGTCAATTCACTTCTCTTGCTTGGGCTCTGGGGAGCTTTCTTTGTTGTCTTCCACGAGGTAACATTCTGCAGTCATTTGCCTATACCCTTCAAGTGTTACCAACCTGGATATTCATGTTGTAATTGAGCAAGGAAATCTTTGCTCTTAGCTCCATGACCCCCCTTCGGTCAAGTATGGCATTGTGGGTTCCAGGGGCATCCACAACCATCCAGTGCATTGTTTCAGTGACATTTCCATTGTCTGTTCGGACTATGGTGGGAACTTGTAGGACTCCATCGGCATAAGTTATGCTGCTGTTACAACTGGTTAGAGCTATATCTGATTTTAACAGTGAGTTTTTGTCAATTCATATCTGATCAAAAGCCTTGCAACATAGGACATTAACAGCACTCCCAGTGTCAACTAGGATTTTCCACACTAGGAAGTCGCCAACTTGGAATGACACTATTAGGGGTTTTGAATCTCCCTCTTCAGCTTGCTTCGACCTTCTCTCGATGGCATTGATCTCGCCAACTGGGGGTCTTTGGTTGTGCGGGACTGCTGGTAGCGAATTTGCTGGTCCTGCATTTTTTGCCAAAAATTCCTGTAGGTGACCTTGCTTTATCAGCCTCTCAATCTCACTTTTGGGGTTGAAGCAATCCTCCATGAGATGGTTGCGATCGTTATGGTAGTGGCAGAACTTTGCCAGGTCTCTTTTTGCCACAGGACTCTTGAGAGGAATGGGTCGCCTGAGAAGACCTCTCTTCTCCATGACCATCATGACCTCGATCCGTGATGTCTTAAGTGGAGTGACCACAATGTCAGGGATGGCCTTCCTTCTTTTGTCAGAGGTTTCCCCCTTGGGGTGAAGCTCTTTCCTATCCCGCTTTCGTTTTTGAGGACTCCTCGGATGTCCTCAATTGTCTCTGTCTAAGGTTGAGGTGAAGCCTGGGATCTTCTTTTGAACCTCAGTTTCTTCAGCCTTGATTAGTTTTTCCAAGAGCAATTGCAACTCCTTGATTGTTTTTACTGGCTCCTCGGCCAGTCTGAGGGCTATGTACCCCCCTTGCAAACCTTGCTTGAATGCAATGATGTAGATGGCATCATTTTTCTGCTCAATCTCCACTGCTTTGTCATTGAAATGATTGTAATAGCTACGGGTGCTCTCACCGACCTTCTGCTTGATGAGAAAAAGGTCGTTGATATCCATTTCGCACCTCGTGCTACTTTGGTAGTTTTTAGAAACAGCTTCTTCAACTGTGTCCAGCTTGAGATTCTCACCTCAGGAATTCCCTTGAACCACAATCGGGCCTTTTTGGTCAGCGTGGACCTGAAGGCTCTACATTTGACATGGTCGGGATGCTTGAGCATCTCCATGTAGGAGACATACTCATCAATGTGTTGCTAAGGTTCTCCAGGTCCATCATATTTTTTCTCCAATTGTGGAGCTTTGAAGCCTAGGGGCATCTTGGCTGCTCAGATGCCGTGGACAAACGATGAAGGCTCGGTAAGGTTCGCAGTACTTTGTTGCTCCTGATTGGCTGGGGGAGCTGCTCTCTTTAGTGGTTTGGGGGCTTCCCCTCTAGCGCTTTCGCTTGTCATTTCGATCAGGCTAAGACAAGGGGGCATCCTTGCCCAAAGTGGAGTTCGTAGCGAGCTTCAATGCTCTTCAGGGACTACAGCCTCTGCCTAGCTCCTAGAGATGGCCGCTCGGTTCTTGCTTCTGAAGGTTGAAGGCTGTCCAGCTGAGTGTGCTCAATTTGTCTCCTGGACAGCTAGTGTGTCCCTCCAAGAAGGCGCCGGAGTACACCCAGTGGAAACGTAATCTCAACTACCAAAGAGCCCTTCTGGGCCACCACAATACTTTCCATTAGATTTACAGGCATGGATATTCTGGTTCATCCAGATCTTTGTGGCCTGGGTGGCCTGAGGTTGTTGGCATTCGCCGTGAGATCTGAGTGTCTCTGGTGCGACCCTTCTTGTGCCGACCTTTGGTTGTCTGGGACATTCTAGGATGGGCAGGATTGTGCCAACTGTTGCTGGCCTTGTTGTGTGCTGGGCCCTGGATTGCCGTCATTAACAGCCTGTACTGGCGGCAGTATTTTAGGCACTATCTCTCTAGTACGTAATTGCATTCTGGCTCGTGGACTGCTAAGGAGTGGCTGTTGAATACCCGAAGGCTACGACTAAACCATCAGGACTGTTTTATCCGTTTTTGTGTATGGTAAAAATGCTATGCTTTTTGTTACAGTTCCCCCAGACGGCACCATAAGTGATAGGGTCCAAAAGGGTTAGATTGGGTCACCTCACAGATCCTAATGGAGCTCCGCGATCAGCAGTCGGAGAAGATGAGAAAAAGAGGTCACCGGAGTGGGCTGTCGCCCAGGGAAGAGTTCCGATGCCCAAGTTAGTATTCTGGGAGAGTTTTCTTGTAAATATCCATTCTCAAGAAAGTAAGAAGACTCAGTCCTATAGTGTCCCTTTTTTATTTAGACTAATTGTGTGTTTTTGTTTAAGTAGAGAGAGAGAGAGAGAGTCAGTTACCTCCTAGAATTAGGCTTTGTATTACATAACAGTAGACAGTTCGGATAATTATGGGATTCAGTCGAATCCCGCCAATTGCTTTTAAGATCATGGAGTTTCCCTGGAACAAGAGATCTTGCTATTCATGTCTCTGTGAGAGTTATGAACTTACTAACCGACCTTCAGACCAATTTTGCGACCTGCCCATTGGTGTTGAGAATCTTGAACATCTCTTATAGTGAGGTCGCACCGAGTGATCCTTGACTCCTTAGAATGGCTAGGAGTCGCACATTGGTGGTCGTGGCATGGAAGATTTATAATTCGGAATGGAGCTAGGTCAAAGTTAAGGTCTGGCAAGACCTCAACTTGAGCTCATTTGGGAGGTCGATGGTAGCTGGCTGCTTGCCCACCTGTCTTTGTTGATTCTGTGAGTCTAACTTTCAAGTATTAAAGGCATGGGCCCATTTGGCTTGACTTCTGTCCGTGTCTTACCCATTTGAGTTGACTAGTTCAGGTCGTGCCCGTTTCACCCATGAATTAGTTTAATATTTTCTTCTAATATTAAATTTGTAATTTTTGTTAGTTTATAGTATTAAAAAATACTTTGGCAAAAAATACAAAGGACATTAAAATTAGTAAGAGAGTAGATCGGACCACACCCTCAACCAACCAAGTTTGGAAAAGTAAGTGTACTACTCTACTCCTTAAGTTCATGGTATATACACTACATATATATACACCAACTTCATCACGTCATCATGTCCAATATAAGAAAAATATACATGAAGTCGTGAACTAAATGTAATGTTTGTTTATATGGCTTTGCAACGATACATGATATCAAGCATTTTACACACACAATTAAAGAAAGACTATTCATCAAAGATAGTCACTTAATAACTAATTGTAGTCCTGATCTCATCTTGTTTTAATTTATGCCATGATGTTATTTAGAAGTTATGCTACACTCACTCTGTTAAGTTTGTGTTAAAATATCTTGATTTGTGATCTTCATAGTTTCAATTAGGTATACTAAATTTATGATTCAAATTACTTATGAAAGCTTATTGTTGTCTCATTGAATTAAACTTGAAAGCTTTATAAATATATATATATATATATTTATATATTTATGTATATATTTATATATTTATATAGTACTATAGCTAGCATTATTATGACCTAACTTGCAACATCTAGTAAAGGGACCAAGGCTGTCTAGTTTTCATCCTACCATAAACCAAGGATAACCATCAATTTTATCATATAGGTCAAATTTTCAAATTTCGGATCAAGCTGTCCAATTTTTTCTTAACATCCTAAACCAAGGTTTTAGAACTTAATTTAAGTTATGTGAAACCTCTAATTATAACTAACCTAAGAAAGATTTGGTGCAAATTCCCATAGGATTGATCTTGAAAATGTGGGGAATTTGTAATTTTTATAAGGATATTCTTGAATCTATGCATATATTTGAATACATAATATATTTATGAAATCAAATTGTATTATTGGAAAAAGAATTTCTATAGAACAAAAATATTTTCTACAATTTTAACTAAGACTTCAAATTATACCTTTTAGCGTACGTATTTTATTAAAGTTTTCATAAAACTGTTTTAGGAAATGAGATTTCCGTGAGACAAAATGTTCTCTACAAGTTTATAGTTTTTAAATTAAATTCTTTAGGTTATATATCTATGATGCTTTGATAAACAGAATTGAAAAATGGAATTTCCACAATATAAAAATGTACCCTATGAGTTTAATTAGAAAATCTCTTGCTAGACCTTATAATGATCAGTTTTGATAAACTATGATCAAACTTTATTTTACTCCCGGTCTCCATCAAGAGAGATTTAAAAGCCTAGCCGATCTCCAAGTACTCAACAAAATGTTCTTCCCCTTTTACTAAGTAAAAACTTTTACAAGAATGATAGTTAGACTTCCAAGTTCAGTCTCTTGAGAAATCAATCTTATTTTCATGAGTGATTTATCTAAAGATTTAAGAGCTCAAAAAAAAGAAGGGATGTATCAAATTTTCATCATAAAGACTTGAAACTTGAAGAAAGCTATATGGAACAGATTGGATCATGTTAAGGATGACTCCGAAATGGAACCTAGGTATGGAATCCAAAAGGCAGAGTCAAGGATCACTAATTAGATGATGCAATCTTCTTACGAATCCTAATCTCACCTATAAAGAGGAAGTATCCTAGGTATATGACTTGTTTACTGGCCAAGAGTTAATTTGGGGAACTGTTGTGGTCTTGAATTTGAGTTCTCAAACACACTAACTTGAAATTTTCCCAAGACTCATCATAGAAGGTTCAGGCTAGTTACATTGACCTATATTGCATTTCAAACATCAACCAATTCTTGATTTGGTAGACAATTCAATACCCTAACCAAAGTGATTGAAAGCCCTAAAGTAATTAATCTAGAACCCTAAAAGAGTTTCATGATTAACACTTACAAAAGATCAAGTTTGATCTTAATTTATTCCTCTTAAAAGAGATAAGTTGTTTGTCATAATGATAAAAATGTTATATGTTACAAAGATAAGAGACTATATATATTCTCAAAGCCCTCAATTATCATAATAATTCGTGGTTAAGGTATGAAGACATTAATAATCTTAATAACTATAAAAGACTACAAGAAGAAACCAAGAAAACGTCATAAAAACGTCACATGGCACCAGTTGTCTGGCACTAGACACCTTCTATCTCCAACCAATTTGGTTGTTTGTGCAGCCAATGCCAAATGGATGTGGTCTGGCACCGGATGATCTTGTTTGGCTTGAATTCTTCACACTTCATTGATGCTTTCTTCTTGTATTGAAATGGTATGATTTTGAATGCATGAAGATGAGTTTTACAAGCCATTTTCATCCCATCTTTGAGCTTGAACTTGAAGTGTAAATCCTTGCAGACAAGCCTCCATACATTAGTAAGATCATCTCCAAAGAAAGTCTCAAGTTCTTCAATCCTTTGAGACTTCCTACATTGTTGAAATGTCATCATACTTGTATTTGAAATACAAGTTCTTGTACATGAGTTTTATTGCATAGAACAAGTCTTGTTTTAGGTCCTCATATGCAAGGTCATCAATGTAAATCTTTAAAAATAATTTTTTTTGCTCAAAACTATATTCACACCTTGGTTTTCATTTTTAAGTAAAACATTTCTAACAATCTTAGCCACCGAAAACTTTTATTTTTAATTTTTACATTAGATAGTATATATTGTTTTCATTAAAATTCCTCGCAAATATTAAATATAATGCTACAATAAATAATTCGCATATCAATTTTTTTTATTCTTATTTCACAAATAGATTTTATTTTATTTATATACATATAAAATTATATATATATATATATATATATTATATTCATAATTATAATGACATGTCTATAATTTTTATAGATTCTTGCGTAAATGAAGTTTATATCCAAATTATTTATTTAATTAAACTAAAATTTCAGTTATAATAATATGAAAGATTAGAAGAGGGATTAAGGTCAGAAATAAAATATAATAAATTATGGCCTAAAAAAAAGTGAAATAACTAAACATTATTATAACTCAAAAATAAAACAAAAGGTGGAGAACTAAGATATCAATATTCTAAATTATTATAATTGAAAAATTAATTT
>JAOXNR010054081.1:2640-13115 GCA_028571225.1 Parsonsia alboflavescens | reverse complement strand
TAAGGCATCTATCGTACTTGTTTTATTCATATATCAATAAAACCGACTCCTAAAACTTTCCCTAATGATTCAAATGTTTTAGCATCTAAAGGTTTCGTAAAATTGTCAGCCAGTTGTTTTTCCATTGAAAAATGCTCAATGACGATAATCTTAGTTTCTACCAATTCTCTAATGAAGTGATGTCTTATGTCAATGTGTTTAGTGCGAGTGTACTGAACAAGATTCTTAGATATACCAATGGCACTCTTATTGTCACAAAACACAGTAAACATATCCTGTATAATATCGTAATCTTTTAGCATCCGTTGCATCCATAATAGTTGTGTACAACAACTTCTAGCAGCAATGCATTCAGCTTCAGCTGTTGATAATGAAATTGAGTTCTACTTCCTGTTGTAACAAGAAACCAGATTGTTTCCAAGATAGAAACATCGTCCTGAAGTGCTCTTATGATCATCTAGGTTTCCTGCCCAGTCTACATCGCTAAAACCTGCCGAAAACGCTGTAGTGTCAATTGTATACCAGATGCCATAATTTAATGTGGTATTAACATATCGAATGATTCTCTTGACTACCATCAGGTGTGATTCTTTGGGATTTGCTTGATATCTGGCATAGATGCCAACACTGAGACATAGGTCTGGTCTACTTGTTGTAAGATATTACAAGCTCCCAATCATGCTTCGATACAGACTTGAATCCACAGTTGTTCCTGCATTGTCTTTAGAAAGTTTCAAATTAATACAGATTGGTGTTCTAACAGTTTTAGCCTTTTCGAGAACAAATTTTTTAACCAACATTCTTGCATATTTGCTTTTTGAGATGTATATCCCATCTGCAAATTGTTTAACTTGCAACCCCAGAAAATATGTCAATTCACCAACCATACTCATTTCAAATTCTTGTGTCATTTGTTCCACAAAGGCATCTGTGTGTTGAACAGAAATCGAACCAAACATAATATCAACAACATAGATTTGAGCAATTAAAATGTCATTGGAACAAACAAAATTTTATCAACTCCCCCTCATTTGTAGCCCTGTTCCAGAAAATACTTTGTTAACCTTTCATACCAAGCTCGAGGGGCTTGCTTTAAACCATATAATGCCTTTTTCAGTTGGAACACATGATCTGGAAAATTAGGATCAACAAATCCCTTAGGTTGTTCAACATAAACCACTTCACTCAGAACACTATTCAGGAATGCACTTTTGACATCCATTTGATACAATTTAAATTGACACATCCAAGCAATACATATCAATAGTCTAATTGATTCCAACCTAGCCACAAGTGCAAATGTTTCATCAAAATCTATACCCTCTACCTGTGTATATCCCTGAGCAACTAACCTAGCTTTGTTTCTAACAACACTTCCGGACTCATCTGTTTTATTCTTAAATATCCATTTAGTACCAATAACATTTATATTTTCTTGCCTCGGTATTAGTGACCAAACATCCAATCTGTTGAATTGTTCTAGTTCCTGAAGCATGGCATTTATCCAACAGTCATCTTTCAAAGCTTCATTCACATTTTTAGGTTCTATAATAAACAAATAGCAGATAGGGCTAATCATCTCTCTATAGTCAACTTTAGCCTTACCTCTTGTGAGCATTCCTTCCTCCAAATCTCCAATTACCTCTTCCAATGGATGTGTTTTTTGAATTCTGGAAAGAATTTACCTTGAAACTCTCTTACATGTATCTGTTTGTCTCTCTTGAGTTTCATAATGTATTCCTCTTAATGAATTTCCTGTGGATTGAGTTGTCTCAAGCGGAATGATGCATTTCTCTGAGTTACTAGGAGGGTCATGACTCTCATCTGTTGATTGTTCTTGTTGTCCGGTCATTTGAGAACCAGATTTCCTGTTTCTTCATCTTCTACCCTAGATAAACTCACTGTAGATTCATCAAACACAACATTAGTAGACTCCATGATTTTATTAATTACTCTACAAGCTTGACTATTTGTTGAATATCCAAGAAAAACACCAACATCACTCTTTTGATCAAACTTACGAAGCTTGTCTCTATCATTCAAAATAAAGTACTTACTTCCAAAGACATTAAAAGTAATGAACATTTGGCTTCCTTCCTTTCCAAATTTCATAGGACGTCAATTTTGTTCCTGTCCAGAAATAAACACGATTAATGATATAACAAGTAGTATTTAGTGCTTCACCCCAAAATTTTGATGGTACTCCTTTAGCACATAACATTACTCTTGCCACTTCTTGTAGAGTCCTGTTTTTCCTTTCTACAACACCATCCTATTGTGGTGTTTTTGGTGTGAACTCATGTCAAATGCCATGATCATCACAGAAATTAGTAAAAAGAGTATTTTCAAATTCCATTCCTTCATCACTTCTAATACGAATGATTTTACCATACACATCAGCTTTTTCTGTCATTAATGTCATGGATAATCTTTTGAATGATTCAACGGAGTTGGATTTTTCTCTAAGAAATTCTACCCAAGTAAACCTTGAAAAATCATCTACACAGACAAACATATACTTATTACCTCCAATACTTGCAACTTGCATAGGACCCATGAGATCCATATGCAATAGCTCAAGTGGACGAGAAGCTGTAATAAAGTTGACAACTTTGTGTGTTTGATGTTTCTATTTTCTGAGTTGACAAGATTCACATACGGCACCCGTATTACTACCATGATCTGGAATTCCTTTAACAGCACCTGTAACAGAAATTTAAGTTAGTAGTTTGAAGTTTACACGTCCCAACCTTTCCTGCCATAATTTAACATTATCATGACTTGCATTGTTACATGATATAGTTGTATCAGTCGTATAACAGCTACTAGAAGATCTAGTACCAGACAGTACACAGTTTTTATTTTCATCGTACACATGACATGCATCCTTAGTGAATTTGACAAACAACTCGTCATTATACAATTGACTAATGCTGATTAAATTTGCCTTAAGTCCTACTAAAAACACATTATGAAGGTGAGACATTCCTATTACCATAAGAGTTCCTTTTCCCAAGATTTTTCCTCATTTACCATCACCAAAGGTAACTTGACCAAGATTACACTCATGATAATCTTTCAAATACTCTTTTTTACCTATCATATGACAAGAACAGCCATTATCAAAGAACCATAGATCTGAATCAGACACTCTTAAAGACATGAATCCTGCTAAACATCCGTGTCTATTTTTCTTAACCCAAACTTGCTTAGACTTGTGATCCCAAACCTGGTGTCGAGTTAATGACTTGTGATGTACATTGTTAAACAACATTTCAAAATAGTTTGGTCTGATATGTCCTCTTCGAAATCAATAGTGACAAGTAGGTACAAATAATTTTTTCTTACCTTCGGCTGAATTTCTTAGTATGTTAGTACCTTGTGAGTGAGTTTTTTTCACTTTTGAGTTTTCTGTTTTGTGAGTGCAGCCACCATAGTCTAAACCACAATGATCAAGTGTCTGTCATTGTTCAGCTAATATTTGGTCCAATTTTTGTGTGCCACTATTCATCATCTTCACATTTTTCATTGTATTGTTATGCTCCTTTGATAATTCCTAAAATTTCTGCTCCTTTGCTTCACAATCTGCAATCAAAACCTTGATTTTAGTATTCAATTGTTCTTTCTCAAACTTAAATATCTTTACTTTAAGTTTTAGTTCTCTGTTTAGTTTGTTCAATTTAACACACCGATTTAACAACACTTCATAGGCTTCTAGCATTTCCTCAGGAGTAAGTTCACTGTTACTATCTATGTCAGTTAATTTAGGAAAACATTGTCTTACCACTATCTCTTCATCGAATTCAACATTTGTTATACCTGAATTGTCACATTTTGACAGACAAGCTCACCATGTAGAGTAACAAAATTCACGGTTTGTTTAGTTCTTTCCTCATCTTCATCAGTTTGTTCCCCATCACAACAAGTAGTAACAAACGACTTCTTATGTTTTTTAAGGTAGGTTGCGCATTCAACCTGAATATGTCCATAGCCTTCACATTCCCTACACTATACTCCTTTGTTAGTTCTGATATTAGAATCAGTATTCTCAGAAAAAGACTTACCAGGAATTTTCTTGTTTCTAGCATTGTTTTTAAATTGATTGGAATTTGGTTTTCCCTTGATTCGTTTGTAGATTTTGTTGAAATTTCGTGTGATCAGAGACATTGCTTGCTGAACAACTTCTGAACAATCAATTTTTGAATCAATGGAATCAGTAACTTGAAAAACAATACTTTTGTCCTTTCGACTTGGCTTTAAGTTCATCTCAAAGGTTTGTAGCGAGCTGATCGGTTCATCATATTTGATCGTATCAATATCCTTGGCTTCTTCAATTGCAATTACTTTATGAGCAAATCGTTTCAGAAGTGATCTCAGAGTTTTGCGTACTAATGTTTCATTGGTCATTTGCTTTCCAAGCGTGAAAGACTCATTTGCATGAAAATCAACAATTGATTCAGTTTCGTCCATTTGTAATTTCTCAAATTGTGAACTTATCATTTGCAGTTTGGAGCGACGTACAATGGACATTCCTTCATGCACAGTTTGTAAGGTTGTCCAGGCCTCCTTAGCTGAAATACATTAAGCAATCAAACGAAACTGATTAATATCAACTGCGTCAAATATAGCATTAAGAGCTTTTGAATTAAAATTAGCTTCTCTATCCTCTTCTTCTGTCCAGGTATCTTCATCCTTCAACTGATCTTTCTCATCTTTGGGGGGGAGTCCATCCTTTTTTGACTGATTTCCAAGCATTTTCATCTTGAGCTTTAATAAATGCAGTCATTTGCGCCTTCCAATATGAATAATTTGATCCATTGAGAAGTGGTGGCTTACTCATAGATCCTCCTTCTTGCAGTACACTCATTGCTACACAAAAAGATTCTATACCCAAGATCTGTCACTAATTCATTAGTGTATGGCTCTGATACCAATTGATAGAATCTTAGGCTAGCAATTAATCAGTTAAGTTGTAATTAACAAGCCGAGTATAGAAATTTATCATAAAAAATTGAACCCCAAGATTTAACGAGGTTCACCCCATTGAAATAAATCTAATCTTAGGCTAAGTCTTCAAGCCAAGGTCACGCTGCAAAATTCATTAAGATAAGAACATTACAAGAGTGTAGTATAGAATAATAGAATCTCTCTAGTCTACCACTACCCTATTCTAAGTTTTATCTTATCAACTCATAACAAGAATCCCTCTTGTTTATATTGTAGCACCTTCTAGAATCCCTCTGAAGATGACAAAACTTCTCCCGAAGCCGAACTCCCCTTGAGCTCTGGAACTGTTCCACAAGAACTGTTATGACACTCCCGTGACACACCTGTAATAGTCTGCAATAGTGAAGTAGATGTACTCCTCCCGAGTTATCTACCATAAATATTCTCCCGAATATTTATAATGAATTTCAGCAAGACTTTCAGCACGTGGTTTGATCATCATCAAACTCTATCACTTAAAGATAACAATGTAGAAAGATATACAAGATATTCTTCTATAAGATAATCACAATATTAAATATGAGAATATCCAGAATAGATAAATATAATTACAAAGTTATCAGCTGAGAAATATTTATCTTTAAGAGACTTAATCCAACTTAACAACTCAACAGGTATTTTTATTCAACCTAATAAAAACACAATTACTGAAATAATAGCCAACATAATTATCTAACCGATGCTAAGGAAGCCCATCGAGGGACAGACCCTTTCTTTTATTGTTAGTTCATTTCTATCCTTCTCTTCTACATAAGGCATCTTCCCAGAATGAATCTTTCATATTTGTCAGTCGATTTCTTTGCCAAAGTGGGATTCGATTCCTCACTGATACCAGGGCGTGTAAGGGGTCATCCGCAGTACGTCTGCAGATTCGGGCAGAAACGCGCTACACTCCAACAAGCAAATGAGTTTCCTTCGACCAAAGGCTAGAGGTTGGAGAACGTCCTTGCCTTTACCTCGCAGCAAAAAAGGATGTGTGCCGGGCTGTTGCTCCCAAAGGCCAGTGAAAGATCGGCCTTGACATATCTGCGAGTGGACTTTCCGTCCTTGATGCATTCACTTTTGAAGTCCGAATGGAATCGGCTCTTGACTCTGAGTCTTTCATTCTTCCCGACTCAACCGGATAAATTTTTTCTCACTTATACAGATATATTGTATAAATGTATAAATGCCATTTTTTTCTCATTCATGCTTAAATATTATTAGTATTATCTCCTTTTGTGGTATGACTCGAACAAGTGAATTTCCTTCATTTTGTCATTTTTATGCCAACCTTGTGTTAAAGTTTGTTGGCCAGCAGACATGCAGAAATATTGAAAAGGAATTCTCATGTAGCTGGAGTTGAAACGATAGGGCGTCGTTAGTACTGGAACTGCTTGGGGACATAATTGTGGGAAATTGTCTTGGGTTTCTTTCTTGTGCATGATCGATCTCATAGATAACGATCAAGAAAATACGTGGAGTATGAGTGTGAAAAAGAAAACGCCATTGGTTGAACCCAATTGGTAATGAAGATAATTCCAATGTGATTCTATTCTAGCTAGTTCGTTGCAGTTTTCCTATAGATGATCTCACGGATGGAGATCTAGAAAATATTTGCCCAAGTTCTGTACTTTGTTGAACCAAAATGGGAAAGGAATTAATTCTAGTGCGATTGCATGCTAGAATGTGTGTTTCTTTTCTATATAAAGTTTGATTCCATCGAACTTTGTTTATCACAGCGATCCTTATTGATTTTCCTCAGAATTTTCTTTCATAAATGGTTTTCTTTCCACTTAACTTGGTTCTTTTCATCAGGTTTGAATAGGTTCCATCATATTGACAAATCGATCAAGATGTGATTTCCTACTTTAGTTTTTGGTGTTCTGCTTTTTGAATAGCAGTTTTTAGTAGATACATGATGCTTTTCATTTTTGTTGCCAATTCAATTCAGAAGATAATGAAGCGCAAAAGGCATCTATCAATTCAGAAGATATATTTATATAATACATATTAAATTTCCTCCATTGACTCTTCATTTTTATATTGAAAGAGTTCTATATTTTCTATAAATAAAATAGTTTAAAATTCTTCATCAACCTTTTACGTCTCTTCAATAATTATTTTTTAATCTTTTAATTTCTCACCACATTTATTTACCTTCACAGTTTCAAAATTCTAATATAGCACAATAAAAGAAATTAGTGTAATTTGGTTTATCTATGTATATTGACCCATTTTTATTCTAATTGTTTTACAATATCTTTTGTTCTTTTAAGTAATGAAAGCCACATAGGCTCATTTCCTTTTGATTAAAAACACAAGATAGATAAGTTGAATATTATTTTGAATTGCGTGGATGGATTAAATTATCTGATTAGAATTTTAAATATTACGTCCGCTGTACGAAATTGAATGTTCTTATTTCTATTTTAAATTCTCCGGACGTCAATGTCTCATTTTCTTAAGGATAATTGGCGCGCTTAGTCTCCAAATAGATTATGATGGATAACTTTGATCCCATTTTATTTTTTTAATTTTTTAGATCCCCAAATATATCACAGTTTGGTAACTTCAGTCCCTTTTTTTTTTAGTTTTCTAAGTCCTCAAATATATTATTATTGGTAACTTTCACCCTTTTTCTCATTTACGGGAAAAAAAATACTGGAACCCCTCCTCCAAGCCTTATCTTTGATTTTTTTTCAAGTTCAAATTACGTATTTCACTCCCCTTATTTGTTTAACTAAATATTAAATCCCTGAATTTCGTCGGATTTCCTAATTTTCCCTAATTTCGCAATAGATATCGAGAATGATAATTGGAGGAATTAGGATTCACAGTTTCAAAACTGGGGGAAATTAGGAAATCAGGTGAAATTGGGAGAATTAATCTTTACTTAAACAAAAAGGGGTGTGAAATACCTAATTTGCCTTTGGAACAAATCAGAGACAAGGCTTAGACGGGTGGCTTCAGAGGTTTTTTGCCAGTAAAAGAGAAAAAGGATCAAAGTTGCAACCCAGTAATATATTTGGGGACCTAGAAAATTTAAAATAAAAAAAAGGGAGCTAAGTTACCAATCGTAATATATATGAGGACCTAGAAAACAGGAAAAAAAAAATATGGAGACCAAAGTTACCAATTGTAATATATTTGGGAAGAAAATTAAATGATGTAAATCTCTAGACAATAAATTATACCCATACAATTAATTAAATTACTTAAAAAGAAAATAATCTTCAAATAAATTAAAAAGTATCAAATTTTCATATATGAATTAAATAATTAGTTAAATTTAACTTAAATCTAGCTTTTGAAAAGTATTTATAATAAATATATTAAACACAAAAAGTTTATATTTTAGAAGACCTTTTTTTTCTATTAATGTATATATATAATTTCTTCGAATCTATTTAAATCAAATATTTACGTAATATATATTATTTTATTGACTGATGTGATTTCTTTGAAATAGGTTTCATAAAAAACACACCAACTTGAAAGAATTCACCCTAGACTTACTTAGAGGTTCAAGTTAGTATAATGATCTATGATGTTTTTCAATCATCAACCATTATATTGATGTTGGTAAGCAAATCAACACCCAAACCAAAGTGATGAAAAGCCCTTGAGTAGTTAAACCAAGAACCCTAAGAGAGTTAAAGGAAGAACATTCAAAAAGAACAAGTTTGATCCAAAAAGGATTCTTGATTTCAAATGAAAGTTCTTTGAAGGTTGATTGAAATGACAAAATCACGAGAGTATTTATAATTCCAAACCCTAAAATAACTTAACAATTTGTGCTAGGGATGTTAGTACTTAACTATCCTTGAAACAAGTCTCAAATTACAAAAAGAATGGAAGAAAATTCAACCAACTTTGGCTAAACCAGTCCTCGACCAGCGCCAGTGAGTGCACCAGTCGAAGGACCGGTACTTCTCTGGAAGTCCACCAATTTAACGTCATTTTGCTGCTCTCTTCAAGTGTCCAAGGGTGGCTTCACCGGTTCTAGGAATAGCTTGACTAGTGCTTGTCATCTTGTGCCAGTGGACCTAAAATCCAAACTGAAATCTTGAATCCTTCTTGTTTTTCATTCACCAAGGTTAGTACTTCAATGGAAGCAAGCTGCTCAAATGAATTCAATTCGGTGGAGACTCAATTGAATTAAGCAAGCAGCTCATTGAATTCATTTGGTGGAAAAGGCAGGTGATGTTTCATTCGGTTACTCACCAAACAAGCACCTCAAATTCAAATCACCTCAAACAAGCTGCTCACTTTTTGAGACTTCTTCCCATGGAATTTCACACCAAATAGGCTGTCCAATTTGAACAAAGCAAGCAATTGCATTTGTCTTTAGTAGCCTTGTTGGATCGGTGATTGTCATGAAATTGGAACCTCAAATATATTGGTCTTCATTTCTTTAAGTAGGCTAGAGAAGACTTAAGCAAGCAGCTCACATGATTCATAAACCATGCATGAGAAGCTGTTCAGCATGAAATGGGATACCAAACAAGTAGCTGAAAAAGGCTGCTCAATCGATTATCATCCCATGCATGAATAGATGGTCGGTGGGACTATTTGGCTGAAAATTTAGCCTTGTTTATTGCTTGTTCAAGCTTGATTTCAAGCTTGTTCCTACACCATTCTTCCTTGGTCTTTTGCCACTTGATTCCATATCTTTCCAGGCCTTTGAACTTCACTTGAATCCTTTCCAAATCCTTGAATCATGTGAACATTGTAACATTTCCTCGATGGCTCTTGATCATTTATTGATTTCCTCTCAAAGATGACACAGCATTCAATAAGTTCTTCCATGTCTTTTACTTGTGATATCAAGGCTTTCTCCATTCTTAAAATATGATACTTATATTTGTAATACAAGTCTTTTTACATAGCCTCATTGCATAACACCTTTGGATATCCATCGAATTGAAGCTTTTGAACATTATTCCACTCACCTTTGAAATTCAAACTTAAACTCAGTCTCTTCTGCTTCCTCTGTTCTCTCCTGCTGGGTTCCCCTCTGAAGCTCACGTTTTCTTCTTTCTTCTTTGTTTCTCTGTCGCTTGACTCTCCCTCTCTTAATAACCCTCTTAGCACCAAACTAGGAAAAAGTTTCTCCCCCATGACTCAGCGTCCTCGATAGCAGGCAGTGGCATCAAGTAAAGTTATTGGATTCGGACCAATCCTGCAGCTACAAGTTGCAGACTGGCTAAGAATGAGTGAGAGATTGTAGGAGATTTTCTCCTGTCTTCTCTTTTACCCTATCAAAATGAAAGAAAACAAAGTCTAAGACAAGATAAAGTCTTAACACTCTATAAAATGAAATCTCAGCCCTACAACTTAACTCAATTCCATAATTGACCCCCTAACTAAAATCCCAACAAACCATATTAATTAAAAGTAAACAGGTAATTAAATTAGAGTAATATTTGAAGAATATTTAAATAAACGACAGATAATCGTTTAGCCAATATATATAAATATAAATA
>JAOXNR010054080.1:0-13118 GCA_028571225.1 Parsonsia alboflavescens | reverse complement strand
TCCATAAAATATTCACATCAATTAATATATATATATATATATATATATATATATTTATATTTATATTTATATATATATGGATGGCAAAACAGTATTTTTACAAAAGGAGAAATTGATGCCGACAAATTGCTCTTGTTATCCATAAGAGCTGTAATGATATTATTATAAAAGGCATGTGAACTTCATTGGAGGAATCTGTTCATTAATAAATTATAAACATGGTAAAAGTGGTTCTGCTTCCCCTCCTTTCTCTCTTCTTCTTCATAAGCAGCACACTCACACAAACCAACGTTGAGACTCTACCGGGATACTCTGGACCTCTTCCCTTCAAACTCGAAACTGGGTATGTATTAGTTTCTTTTAATTTCTATCCTTGAAGGTCCTTGCTTGGTAAAATTTCTTTCTATTTTAATTTAGATACATAGGTGTGGGAGAATCTGAAGATATTCAGCTATTCTATTATTTCATTGAGTCGGAGGGAGATCCTGAGAAGGACCCTCTTCTGTTATGGCTCACCGGCGGCCCTGGATGTTCGGCTTTCTCCGGCCTCGTTTATGAAATTGGTCAGTTCTACTTCTTTCTTGCCGTATTCTTGTCTTTTCAGACTTGTTGATTCATTCCATAAATTATTCCTCCCTTCCGGTTTGACTTAATTGCACTCATTTTAAAAAAAATGTTTGACTTGATTAATTTTAATATTATAATTTAATTTTTTTAATAAAAATTTGATTAAATTAAGAAATAAAAAATTAGACATACAATTTTGGGAGAATATTATTTTAAAAAGAAAAAACTTTTGAGGGTCAGACTCTAACTGATTGGAGCGATTAGCGTTCAATTGGAAATTTCATTCAATTTCAGAAATAGATTTTTAAGGATAAATAATACTTCCCTGTATAGTATTGAATATATCATTTCCATTTAATATAAAAAAATTATGAATTGTATCAAATTAATTGTAAAACTTTTATGTAAATGGATGTAAATTTTAAGTTTAATGCGGTTATTAACGAGAGTTATAGTAAAATCTTATCTATTTAAAAAAATTGAATATTCAATTTCAGACAATCTAAATTGTCTAAAATATTAAAATATAAATTGAATCTAGTTGATTGAATATTGAATATTAAAATAAAAATGCATCTGTTTCCTTTTAATAATATAATATATATATATATATATATATATAACACAATGAGAAAAAAAAAAGAGAGAGCTGAAAATAAGTGAAAGGGAGAAATAAATACAAAGTGAACCAATAAAATAAGAAAATGGGGGAAAGAAAAATAAGTAAAAGTTGAAATTGGGAAAAATAAAATAACAATTGAAAATTATGTGAAAAACTAGAGGAATAAATATGGAAGTTGAGAAAATGAAATAAAACTTGAAATTAAAGAAAAAGCATAATAAATCACATGCGAAAATAGAGGAAAAATAAAATAAAAGCCAAAATTAAGTGAAAACAGTAATAAACAATATTTGAAGTTGAGAATATACTATAAATTCTGAAATTAAGGGGAAAAGAAAATAATAAAATTTGAAAATAACTAAAACCGAAATAAGACTTGAAAATAAGTGGATAAAAAAATCATGAAAGTTCAAATTGAGAAAATAAAATAAGAGCTGAAACTAAGAGGAAAATAAATACTTTCATTATCCAGAATTAAATATTTTATTTTGACTAGTACAAATTTTTTTAAAAAAAATATTTTACTTAGTTGATTAATTTCTTAACAAAATTTTAACCAATTCAAAATAGAAGGTTGGACATCTGGAGCGTGAAATTCAATATAGGGGCCCAATATCAGCAAACCAACACGAGCTTTGGCTCTGATAATGTTAAAATATAGGCTTGGATTTAACTCAATCCCGCTAGCTCGAAAGAAAAGGATATCGGCAAACAAACATGGGCTTTGACTCTAATACTATGTTAAAATATAGGCTTGGATTTAACTCAACCTCTAAGGGGGGGAGGATTTTCCAAGTTCATATATGCTACAATATGCCCTTTCAAATATCCGATGTGGGATTATTAACACATTTCCTCATGCCCAAAACTGATAGCATATTAAAAAATGGGATTAGACTTAACTCAATTCCAAAAGTTAATTCAAAAGAAAAGGATTGTCCGAGTCCATATATATTATAATATGCCTTTACAAATATTCAATGTGGGATTCTCAACATTTAACATGGTATCAAACCCAAATCCAAACCTATATTTTAACAAGAAGTAATAAATAAAGGAGGATTAAGAGAGGGATGTGTGCAAGCAAGTAAAATAAATAAAAGTTCAAATTATAAATATGCTCTGTCCCTCTCTTGAATATATGGTATCAGTATGCCCGGATGGCCCGAAAATGACTAATGCCAGTCTGCTGACGTCATCGTTCTTTCTTGAAAAGTCTACTGTGATGTGGAGCCACGTAGGCAGCATCTGGAAACGTGTGCGTGCATGGTCCGCACGAGGTGTATTCAAAAGTTTTTTAAAATCATTTTCACGGATCAAATCGAATTTTACCGAATTTAGAGTTTTTTATTTGGATTGAAAATTTTTAAATTGATTAGATTATTAATTTAATACTTTTAAATCAAAATTAAATCAATCATTTTTATTTTTTTTAACCTTCACCACTCTCTATGCCAATCATTTATATGTATATATATATTTATTTATTTTTACTTATACGATAATTTCTAATTATTTTCATTTTTATATTCTCTTTCTATTTTTCTTCCTTTCCTCTTGTTGTTCTAATCGAATATTAATTTATAATTTCTTCAGTATATATATGTGTGTGTGTGTGTTTTGTATTAGTTTATTAATGTTTTTTTTAAGGATTGTATAAAATTTAAGCTAATGTGATTGCATGACTTGTGAGTAACTTTTATTTATTTGATTAGTCTATTTTTAACTGGTATTTAAATTCTTATATTTTAATTTTGATTTTCTCTCATAAAGTGCAGAATTTTTTTTCCTCTTTTGCAGAATCACTTGAATTATCTGTGTAGTAATGCATAGTTTACTACTTAGCCCACTTCTTAATAGTAAGTGAAATTTTTTATCATAAAAAGGTTAAAAAAAAAAACAAATGAATGCACTTGATGGGGGCATCTAATTTGTTGTGAAAAAAGTAAAATAAAATTGTGGTATTTTTTTTATAGTAGGTGGAAATTTTCATATCTAATGAAGATTTTAAAAAAAG
The DNA here is from genome assembly GCA_028571225.1 of Parsonsia alboflavescens. Taxonomy (NCBI): domain Eukaryota; kingdom Viridiplantae; phylum Streptophyta; class Magnoliopsida; order Gentianales; family Apocynaceae; genus Parsonsia; species Parsonsia alboflavescens. Next base: position 9,912 of record JAOXNR010054080.1, on the reverse strand, counting down.
GTAATTTTTTACAGACTGATCAAACCAAACAAAAATGAGTCAAACCGAACTTTATGCAAACTGAACAAAACCAAACCGATAGTAAAAATAGTTTGGTTTTAATTTGAGATTCTTCAAATCGAAACATTTAATCCGTTTAAAAAATAGGCAAAATGAAACCAATCCACACCCCCTCCGATGTATCAACAGAGTCATAGTCTACACAATTGTTGCAACTCACTCATCTTTGTAGGTACCTAGTCATCATTCTCTCACCTCCAATTATAAATTGTTTATAGTTATTTTGTCACATTATAGCATTCCTTACTTTCTCACATTATAGGACACCTTGGATGATGTGCCTTTTCAAGGATTGCCTATGAAAGGTCACACATGCCATGTACTCATTTATAATCACCTAGTTTAATGAACATTTTATTCATTTTTTTCCCTATATTATGCATGCCTTCTCTTTCATAAAATAGTTTTATATCTTTCATTTTTAATGTTCTTTTTTCATAGGATACTTAAAGACAGAAAAAGTTTTACCTTAATATTGACAAAATAATTATAAGCAACTTATAATTATGCTGATGAAGGAAATACGAAATACCATATCTGATGCCTTTTTAAATTAATCCACAGGTCCGTTGAAATTCAATTTTGAAGCATTTGATGGGACTCGTCCATCGTTTCTTTTGAATCCGTATTCATTCACAAAGGTGAAGCAAATCAGATAACTGTTTCTTAAAATGCAAATTATTAGCCTCTGAAATTATTAGAAAATCTTAATTAATTCTCCGAAAAATTTCGAGGACCAAAAATAGTTAATAAAATATTTCATGGATCAAGAGGTAAATTTTTTGAGAACCAAAAAGCTAAAATTAAATTTTATCAACCAAATTCTTCAAAGGTAAATATTTTGGAGACCAAATTCAACGAATTAATTTCCTTTGACATTTTTGAAGGGCTAATTTTGCATTTTTCGACCCCTTTTTCCATATGAAAATCTATTTCATACCATCATCTACATTATTAAAAGATACATTCTTCAGGCTGCAAGCATCATATTTTTGGATGCACCAGTGGGCACTGGATTTTCCTATGCAACAACTTCAGAAAAATTCCATTCCTCAGACCCAGAAACAGCAGAAGACATTTATTCTTTTCTTCGTCAGGTGAGTAATTGCCTTTTTTTTTTTTCTAATTAATTCCTATAATTAAAATGTCAAAATTATGGAGAAAAATGATTAAAGAAATTAAACAATATGACACTGCAGTGGCTGTTGAGGCATCCAAATTTCATAAAGAATCGGCTTTACATTGCCGGAGATTCATATACTGGCAAATGGGTTCCAATGATCGTCTGGAAAATATCACAAGGTTTTATTCTTCCAGCATTTTCTGCTGAATTTTTTTCCAAAAAAAAAAAAAAAAAATCCCGTTTCGCTCGTTTCTTTTTGCATTACATATTTTGATTTGTGTTTCAAACGAAATAGGGAATGAGGATGAAGAACTTGAGCCTCGAATGAGTACTCTTGAGGTAAAAAAAATGTTGAACTTTTTTCATTTCTATAATTTCTTGAATTCTTAGTGATTGAAAGAGGAAAAAAGAAGAAGTTTATTGAAAATAATTCATAAATGTTACTTCCTTAAGCTTTCTTTTGAAAAAAAATTTCAGGGATATATTCTTGGTAACCCCTTAACAGATGACAATATTGATTATAATTCAAGGATTCCATTTGCTCATCGATTGGCTCTTCTATCAGACAAATATTTCGAGGTTCGATAAACCAAAAAAAAAAAAAATTGAAATCTATATCTGGTGAAATTTATATATACATATATATTTATATATATATACATATATTTATATAGTTCTTTTACATGAAAATATATAAAGGGTTTCTTGATATTAATTGTCCAAATTTTGAGATCAAGAAAAGTTTTGAAAATGACTAGATGGCAAAGATCAATTGCGGTGGAAATTATGTGAATCCCGATCCGGAAAATGCTTGGTGCCTGCTTGCCCTCCAACATTATCAAGAGGTAAGTATGAAAGTTTTTATTATTTATATTTTTAGTCGAGACATCCATTTATTGTTTTTATTTTCTGTAATTAATTGATCAGATTAATAATTATAATTGTTTTTATTATTCTTTTGCATGCAGTGCCAAGAAAACATATTCCGAGCAAATGTTTTGGAACCAACATGCAGATTCAGATCCCCAAAACCAAAGGAGCTGCGGTTAAATGAAATGCTGATGGACATAGAGGATGATGAATCAACGAGAATCATCCGATTATTCAATAATCAATTTCACTGTCGGGTAATATCTTTGCCCTATAATTTGATGGATTTCAATAACAATATAGATAAATATATATATATATATATATATATATATATATATTTATCTATATTATTAAAAAGGAAAGAGAGAAAAAAATCCCGGTAATTAATATATATTTATATTTAGAACGATGGCTATGCTTTAGCTCCCATGTGGGCAAATGATCCAACGGTTCAAGAAGCTCTTGGTATTAGAAAAGTAAGTCAATCTCTCACATTCAAAAGGCAATTTTCTTTTTTTTTTTTTTTTTTTTGTTGTCCTCTTCTTTGTGTTCTTCTAAATTTGAGTACAAAGAACGAGAAATAATGTGTTTAATATTCAACAATTAATTAGGGCGAAGTCAAAGAATGGAAAAGATGCAACAAGAGTTTGTCTTTTGCAAAGAATGTTGAAAGCGTTGTTCAATATCATCACCTTCTCACCAACAAAGAATACCAAGCATTGATATATAGGTATTTCCCAATTAACATCTCTATATTTGATTTTCTGTTTAAATAACAAGGTGGCCACTAAACTTGTTAATTTTTTTAAGTTTGACCATGAACTATAAAACCAATCAATTTAACCATTATATTTTACGTTTTTTAACGATTTAGCCATGCTATGGTTGTTTGATAGAATAACAATCATCAATATAATCAATTTTTGTTAATAATATCAAGCGGCTTGATATGTCATTAAAATTTTCCTTATTAGCTAAATTAAATGTAAAAGTTTATTCCGTGCCTTTCAAATTATCTGTCAATAAAAAATTAGATAAAAGAAAATTTGATAAATTAACAAATATTCTTTCAGTCAATATGAAAAGCCATGTGACATTATATAAGAAGCATAATTATAGAAATTTTATGTATTTGGTATCGAAAGATTTCGAATTTAAGAAATGATGGGAGTATGTGAGCAGGTAATGCAAATGTGAAACCCTAGTCAAATTTTGCTAGTCTAACGGTAAGCTTGATTTCTTTCTTTATGCAGCGGTGACCATGATATGGTGGTTCCATACATAGGAACATTGGAATGGATAAGACAACTTAATCTAACTCTTGACTCCGATTGGCGGCCATGGACGGTTGGCGGTCAAGTGGCTGGGTATGTCAACTTTCCTTCCCTTTATTAATTTTATTTATTATTAATTATATTAAGATTACGTTCTCTTACAAACGTATTTTTTTATATAAAATTCTCTGTTCCCTTCTTCATTTTTTCTTTTGTATGAATATCTTTTTATAAATTTACGATACGTTGATTGAAATAAGTATAAGTAACTTATGAATATGATAATTTATGCAAAAGCAGATATACAGAAAGATACATAGTCGAGAAAATTCAATATCGTCTCACATTTGCAACCGTGAAGGTAAGATCGATATTAAAGTACTTTATATCAATGCTTGTTTTTAAATTTGAAATGTTTAAATTTAAATGTTCATTTTTGTATAAATATAAATATTTATATATATTCATTAGTTTTCAATCAAGGAGTATACTATATTAACAGAAAATAGAGAATAATTTTTTCTTTGATTTTATTTTTGTAGGGTGCTGGTCACACGGCTCCAGAATATAAAGGCAAAGAATGTCTTGCTATGTTGCAAAGATTTTTATCAAATTATCCACTATAAATAAAAGGTTTTATTTCTTCCATTTTTAAATTCATTTCTTTCATTATCATGGAAACATGCAATTCCAAATAATATGGCATGACTGTCCTGTAATAGCTATAGTATTAATTTGGACAACTTGATTAATGGACTTTTCTTTATTATTGGTATTTAATTAATGAAATAAGATGAAAGAAAAGAACATGAGATTGAGTAGAGAAATCAGCATTTGTTCTACTAATAAAGTACTCTTTCTGTAAAAAAATTAAATATCTTTATTTATATTTTTAGTTGGGTTGTGTCCAAGGAGCAATTGAATCCAAGATGATCATAATTGAGTTGGCTTTAAATTAATATTATTATATTTAAATTAAATTATGTCAACTATTTCGATTTAAATGTGTGATGGAAGAGGTAACAATATTTTAACTGGTCGATAAAGATACATCTATCTATATATTATATAAAAGTAAGGTAACTTAATTGTATGGTTGTCAATTGTTCAAATTATAACGTATAAAAAAAGATCAAAAGAGAAAAAAGAAATGTGAAAGGGAGAAATTAATTATAGGGGAAAGAGAAGCATCGGAAAGGGGAGAGAGAGAGAGAGAGACATTTGGTTGATGTTTGACGAAAACTTTCACTTCGAAAATTTGGAGAGACTTGAAAATTCCAATAAGTTGGATTTGAATGACCTTCTCTTGGTTGTGTTTTTTGAATCTCTATAAAGACTCCTTTATATAAGTATGAGAGTATGAGAGGACTGACATATTTAGTATTTGAATCAATCACCCTTGATTAAGATATTCTTCAAAATTATTTATTGTCACGCCCTAAGTCCTTGGACCCAAAACGCGACCATGGACCTGGCAGCACTCATAGCTAACTACTTGATAACCGTTCTCGCTATGACAAAATGGATATCCCAAGTTAAGTTAACAAAAAATACTTACGTCCATTCTTATCAATACATCCATGACTTTATATATTCCCAATGTAGAACGAGGTGTCACATTTATTCTATATATTTTTAATGAAATATTAGATAAATTTTAATTGTCTACAAATTACCTTGAGACTCATTCATGAATTTGAAAAATATGGACTAGTTTCGACTATTAGTATTTATCAACGTATTTGCAATTGCAATCAATCATTGACTTAGGAGAAAAGAATTTTCATTTGGGTGTATGATTGAATTTAGAAGTTTTTCCAAGCTACCTATGAATTACATGGGAATACTTTGAGAATTAAGTCAAAATGTAGTTCACGACGAATTTGATATTGCTTGGGGGTGACCATTCATAGTGTCAACCCGTGTAGGCGATCAGCATCCATTTCTTTAGCAACTTGAATTTGATGAAGTTTTTTAGTAGTGGTCAGCATGAGCATCTATTTATTTAACAACTGGCACTTGGTAGCATATAGTTTAAGCTTGTATGTCAAGGAGTATTCATTCTTTATTCAACTTGGACTTGATGATGTAACATACAATTTAGGTTTGGGTGTCGAGAAATTTTTCTTTCATCTTCCTCTTCTTTTGGCAAGCTTCAAATAAGCATTATTCTAACATTTTTCTTTAGCGATGTTAGGGTCAGTTTGCATGTATCTTGATATAACTAATCCAGAAGGGTGTTTATGGGATTCAAATTCGAAACCTATGGTTCACGAGCTCACCACTTTATCTACTGGAGTCTCCCCGAAGGGACAAGCATTATTCTCTATGCTGAGTCCTTCTTGAATCGCATGCAATTGTCATAGAAGATATTTGTTGCTCAAGTGGGAGAAAGACTAACCATGTGTGTAGTTTCTTCAACAACAACTGATGTTTAATTTGATGTAACTTTATCTTCCTCAAGGACTATTTGTCTTTGGTGAATCAATTTCACAACTTTGTCTTTGAAGGTAAAAAATTTTCAATCAAATGACTATGTGATGGCACTGGCAATAGTTAAAGTGATCAATTTGTGACTCTTCTTTTGGCCTCTTTATTTCAGGCAATTCAATGAATTTAGTGCTAATCAAATCATCAAACATCAAGGGACATCAAAGTCAAAAAGGATACTGTTTTGCTTTCATTTCCTCTAAAGTCAATTTTCCTTTGGTTTTTGTGGAGTGGAACAAACTTGCTACAAATTGTTGTCATGCACCCCCTGTGAGAATATATTGTAGATTGTAGTGAACATGGCCAATTTTTCAAGTCTCTGTAGAATTCCTTTGAGAATCTATTATAGATTCCGATGTATGCCATAGATACCATAGTTATTAAAACCAGATCAGCTAGTTCAATCGGTCCAAATAGAAAATCAGATTGGTCTTTAGTCCTTTTAGATTTGAAAACCGTTGTGGGTCTAAAACTTAAAAGAGGAAATTGGCCATGGAAACCACTGCGCCATCGTCATACTTGATGTTAAATTTCTATTTTTGAAAAATCTACTCCATTACAAGTGTTTTCCAAAATATCTCTCACTTTTCATATAAATTTTATATACTATATATTAATTATTAAAAAAATTATAAAAAATAAAAAACCCAATTGAACCTGATTTGATTGGTCCGATCCTAAAGCCTCTACCAATTCGGTACCTTTATCTAGTCCGATTTTAAGACAATCTTTACAATTAATAAATCATTTAAGAAAAGATGTAAAAATAAATTAACAATCCCTACTAATGAAATAATAATATTTCTAATATAATATATATTAAATTTTTTGTTAAAAAAATCCTTGCACTACAAAGAGGGAAAATTTCTGGCAAACATTCTTTTGCAGTTAAAAGGAAATCATTAGTAAATAGTATTTTTTGGCAGTTTTAATCGTTTTTTTTGGCAGTTAGAACTTGTGCCTAAAAACTGAGAGATTTTCTAGCAAATATTATTTTGACCAACTAGAAAACGATCCCTTTTCTGATGGATTTTTAAGATTTTCAATAGTTCTTAAGGTTCGTCTCAAATTCCAGTTTTTTTGTAGATCTTTTTTGGTAATTCAGAAATTATCGTTAGTAAATTTTTTTTCCCCGGCAGTTGCAATAGCCAAAAAATACAAAATGGATTACAATCCCACATCGCTTCATAAAACTTTTGAAAGTGAATTTATTTTCTATATAAGTCCATGAGTACATTATCATTGTCAAGTAAATAATTATTGACTTTGTCGTTAATTTGACTTTATCTTCTATTAATTTAATCATTAATATAAATAATATATTTTTTATATTTACAATTTTTAACAAAGAAAATATAAAAAAGTATGAAAAATTTGATGTGCTTACAAAATTTGCGAGAAAGACTACCAACATTTTTCAGTTTCCAGAAAAAAAAAGTTTGAGATCAAACCAGTTGACCCCTTTTTTTTTCTTTTTTGACTCTTGATAACTACCAAAAAATTATGTCAAAATCGCCAGAAATTTCTGGTGGAATTTCCGACGGTTGGATTAAATAGCCAAAAAATCACCTGTCGACCCTCCACTTGCCAACATTGTCTAGACTACCGGAAATTGAGTTATTTGGCAATCAAAATAGCCAGAAAACTCCATTTTTAACTGCCATACAAATACAAATTTCTTGTTGTCTTGGCCCTATGGACTAGCCCCAGCAAAGCCCTCCTCAACCCTTAGCCTCAAAGCTTATTAACAAACTGGGATTGCAAATAACTCAATCAAATCCTTCATAATTTTGGAGACAAGTCAAGCTGGCCCCAAGGGTGAAGCCCTTATTAACACCTCTATCTTTGTATATATAAGTAATGAACCAAAAATAACTAAATTTTAATTTTTTTTCCCCTTTTCTTAAATGCTATGCAAAGGAAACATTAGTGTTTTTCTTATCCCAATAATTAATAAAGCCCTTTTGGCATTTTCCCTTCTTTCTTCTTTTAATGTTTTTCTCTTTTGAATTTGTTTGTTTATTTATTAAATATATGACACATGACAACCATGAGAGTGAGCTGCCTTATTTTCAATAATGTATAGATAGATAGATGTATTGGACTTAATGATATGTTTTGAAAAAAAAAATTAATTTGTGATTCAAGTTACATATATAAATATATATATATATATATATTTATATTTATATTGATATATTTGTCGAAAAAACATACCATCTTTGTGTCACCATACCCATTATAAGAAAAAAGGAAATTTCTGGCCGACGTTTTTTGGCAATTCAAAAAAAATGCTAGGAAATTACTTTTTGCGTCAGATTTTCCTCACTTTCTTGGCAAACATGGAGACTGTTGGAAAAAAAAGAGTTTTCTGACAGTTTGCATTGAATTTTATGACTCCTAAGGGGGCCAATAGAAAAGTAAAGGATTTTCTAGCCGATTTTTTTTTTTTTGAAAACAGCTAGAAAATACAAAATAGATGATCAATTCCTTATCGCTTCTTAAAATATTTGTAATTGAATTTATTTTATATATAAATCCATGAGTTTATTATTTCTTCTCAAGATCAGGTAAATAATCATTGACTTTGTCATTAATTTGACTTTTATCTTTGATAAATTTAATCATTAATACAAATAATATGTTTTTATATTTATTAAATAGTTAAATTAAATTTTGAATATAGAAAAATTATAAATAAAATTAAATCAATAATATTCAAAAAGTTCGTCGAAAGTTGAAGAGAAAAAAAATGTTAGACGCCACAAATCCGCACCATAGTTAGAGCGAGTCCAGTTATTTGATGAACGAGTTTTATGTTTTCTTGATTTATATTATAAAATAAAGAATCACTACAAGAAAAAATCATCGGTGGATTTCTCTCAATTTTTTGGTAGATATAGAGACTATCGAGAAAAGAAGGAGTTCTCTTATGGTTTGCAATGAATATTTTGGCACCCAAGGAGCCTACCGAAGAATAAAGTGTTTTCTGGCAGTTTTTGTTTTTTTGGCAATTTCAAAAACAACCTTTAAAAAAAAATACAAAATAGGTGACCAATCCCACATCGCTTCCCACTTTTGTAAGTGAATTTATTTTCTATATAAATCCATGAATATATAATTACTTCAAAAGTTCAATTAAATAATCATTGGGTTTGTCATTAATTTGACTTTACTTTGATTAATTTAATTATAAATATAAATAATATGTTTTTTATATTTATTAAATAATTAAATTAAATTTTGAATATTGAAAAAAATAAATTTATTAAAAACCATACAAGAATGTCAGGAAAGATTATATATAAGTTGATTTGAAATTTTCAAGCATTTTTGAAACCGCTAGAAAATGATACAAAAACCACTGGATACCGGCGATTGCCCTTAACTGCTCGAAAAAGACCTGCCCGCGCATCACTTTTTCGCACTTGCTCAACTGCTGGAAAATGCCTTCTCATGAGGTTAAAACCTCCAGAAAAGGGCTGCCAGAAAATTCCACGTTTCTTGTAGTAAATTGCTTTTATAATGAATGTTTTGTTGAGAGTTTTAGTTTTCAAGTCAAGTTACATATATTGATTTGTAACTTGAGTTTAATTTTAATTCTTGAATTGTGCTCAGAATGTGACTGTATTAAACCAATAAATATAAGATTAAACAACTAATTCTAATTTAAGAATATAAGAAAATAGATGAGAAACATTACAATAATGGGTCTCCTCTTGTTTGGAGTATAACGATTAGGAATTGAAACTCCGAACTATTTCACATAGAACAGAGGATAACGAATTAAGTCTTGTTATGTGCATCGATCATAAGAAAATTCGAGTACGCAAATAAGAGATCAGGAAAATAGTGACAAAATATATTTATTCAATTTAAAATATCATTGAAAAAACTCTCTGATTCTTCTATTTGAGGTGAGAATATGTTGGGCAAGGATATTAGGCTTGATCTCGGATCGAATGAGTTTTTCTCATGAATACTTGATTGATTTGTCGTTGAAGCTTCAACTTCCTCTCTTTTGATGAAGAACATTGAAGAATACTTACAAATATTTTAAGAACCTTTGGAGAAGACTTGAGAGCTCCAATG
>JAOXNR010054079.1:0-13118 GCA_028571225.1 Parsonsia alboflavescens | reverse complement strand
TATGATAGACAAGTGTCATTTAAGAAAGTTATTTGTCGTTGTAACAATAAATTTGGTCAAAAAATAGCTTTGAATAGTCAATTAACATTAGTAACGGATGGAAGAAAAATGCACGACTCGGAAGAATCAACCCAAATGGATTCAAGCCCCTACCTGTAATACCTGAAAGTCAAACTCATGAGTCAAGAGGAAAGGTGGGCAGTGACTTCTAACCACCGACCTCCCAGGTCATTGACCTCCAAAATAAGCTCAGGAGTGGTCTCACCGGACCATGGGCTTCGATCCGATAAGTTCCAATTCGTCTCATGCATCTTCCATGAGCCGACTAACTGTGCGCCACTCTTAACACTCTCCATGAGCCTATAATCACTTGGCGCGACCTCCTAAAAGAGATAGTTGAGACCTTCAACGTCCATGGACAAGTCATGAAGTTGGTTTAAAGGTCGTTAGCGAGTTTGTAACTCTCAACCAAAGACATGAATGGCAAGATATCCAAACCTAGGGAAACTCGACGATTTTAGGAGCAATTGGCGGGATATGATACAATCTCACAATTATCTAAACTGCCAACTATCAAGTAATTAAAGAGCCCTGATCAAAGGGGTAACTTAATTCAATATATATATATTATCAAATTACATACAGTTGTTGGACGGACAAGGATATACTATTTTGGAGTTAATTACTCAAGATTAATCTCTCAGAATACTGACTTAGGCCGAAAAAAGCCTTGTCTCACTATTACACAGTGACTTTGGTTCGTTGGACCGTTCCGGATCACCTAGTCAGATTTCAGCCCAATCCGAGCTCATTTCAATTGCCTCAGGATTTGTGCCTAGCATCAATTCGGTGTTTCAAACAGCTCCCATCCTCTTCTTCAAACGTTCTGAAAGTTGTGGAACTGAAACTTGCCCCACATCTAAAACACCTTGATCAGCAACCAGCTCTGCTGGTAACTCTTCCGACAACAAGTCTGCAAATTCAGTCAACAACTCTTGAACTTGTTCTGGAATCTCCAACTCGGCCCCACTGCTGTCTTATGTCAACAAGTCAATCACAGCTAAAGCAAAACAAAATTCTAACTCAGTTACCTCTTCTTCGAATTCCTTCCGTGGTAGGCAGATAATTATCTTCTTATTGTCAACCATTCCTTCTCGCATGGGCTGAAGTACCACTTTCTTTGGCCCTCAGTTGATAGTATAACAATGCAAGAATCCATCATACGTCACATGATTGTCGTCTTCCCATGGCCTGCTGAGTAGCAAATGTGAGGCATCCATTTGGACGACATCACAGTAGATAGCGCTAGAACACTGAGGTCCAAACGAGAATTCCACCCAGCACCACTCTGAAACCCTGACCTCGGTATCATTACTTAACCACCCCAACTAAAGCTTATTTATGGATGAGGTTCTGTCTTCAACTAAAGCTTTTGCAGTGCCGTTTGTGAGATTACATTCTCACAGCTTCCTGTAACAATAATCACACGGCATACCTTCCCTTTAATTGTGCACCGGGTTGTGAAGATATTTCTCCATTTCCAATCTTCATCGGCTTTAGGCGCTAAACAAATCCTTCTCTTCAAACACATCATCACCAACATACTCTTCAGACTCTACTTTAGTGCCCTCCTGAATCAGTAACTGCAACCTTATCCTTGCACACTCATTCGCATAGTGCCCTTGCTGCTGACATTTGTGGCACTTCACATTAGCTTTATTACTGGTGGAAGACTTATTAGGAGCATTACCTGACCCTTGTACGCTACCTCTTCCGAACTGACTTTGGGCTGAAGAGCTGCCCACTCGTGTTGTCAAAGAGCTACTTGCCGGAGAAACATGGGGAGGAGGAAAACCTCTTCCAAATCCAACACTTCTACCCTTGGCCCTCTCTAGACTCTTTTCCACAACTTGTGCCTTTTTCTACGCATCCGTGATAGTGTTAAAGGAATGGACCTAAAAAGTGTTCTGAATAGTAGGTCATAGCCTATGGAGATATCGAGCCATGAGCTATTCCTGAGTCTTGCACAACTGATTTCTCGCCACCATCCGGTAAAACTCAAGCGTGTATTTTTCGATGCTCCGAGAACCCTGCATCAAGCTCTGAGGATTCTGGAACATAGTCTGCCGGTAATTGAAGGGCCGAAACTCCTTGCGCATCTCCCTCTTGAACTCCCCCCAATCGTCCAAAACTGGAAGGCCACCTAGGTATCTCTGATATCTGAAAGATTGCCACCATGCGGGAGCCTTGTCCTTGAACCTCATCGCCACCAAAGATACTTTCTTTTCTGCTGGAACCTCCTTTAACGGAAAAAGTTCATCCCCGGAGCTCATCCAATCTAAGAATTCTTCAGGCGACAACCCTCCTAAAAATTTCGAAACCTCCATCCTAAGCCCTAGATCCCAACGGGGAACGAATGGTTCTCGTTCGTTATCTCTTGGCAGTTGGTAGCCGCCCCTCATTCCCCTCGGCCGAACCCTAGGTTGTTCATGCGGCGGCCACTTGGGTTCGTCTTCAACATCTTCGTCCACCCCTTGATGCAATCCGTCAACTTTGGCCTGTTCTGGTTGTCGGCCTGGCGCCAGCCGCTGCATCATCTGTGTCGAATCCCATATCTAGCGTTCACAGCTCTCTCTCTCTAGTTGCATCTCCCTTCGCAACTCTTCCCTGTCGTGCCTAGACTCTTCCCGATCCTATTGCATTGCTTCGATTAACGCAGCAATGTTCTGTTCGAGATTACCTCCTGCCATGGCCCGCGAAATGACTGATCTGGACGGATGGATCTGGACGGACTGATTCTGGATGGATCAGTGTTGTGATACCAACTGACGCAGTCGGAAACAGAATCTAAAGATTCGTTCTTGTTTAGAAACTTGCAAAACAAGAAACGAAAATAAAAACTTAATCCAATTTTCCTTCTAATCAAACTTCAACACAACCAGTTAGAAGGAGAAAGTTAAAATCAAGCGAAACCGAATTTTCGAAGTAATCGAAAAATCTCAAGAGTCGAAAAGAGGCAACTTTAATTCATCAAAAACTGTCTCCAAAACAATCAGCCAAAAACAAAATTTAAGGCAAAAACAAAACCTAACCCTAATCGGATAGGAAAAGTAGAGAAATTGCAAAAAAAAACCCCTAGAAAAATAGTAAATTATGAAAGTGTCACTAAAAACTATAAAATTACGACAATGCCACTGAAAATAGAAAATTGCCCAAAACATCATCAAAACGACTCCAGATGGCCAAAAAATGCCTTGCATCATAGCATAGTAGTGCTTTGGTTCGTTGGGCAGTTCCGGGTCCTCTAATCAGATTTTAGCCCGGTCCGAGCTCGTGTCAGTCACCTCGAGATTTGTGCCCAACATCAATTCGGTGTTTCAAACAACTCCCATCCTCTTCTTCAAACGTTCTGAATGCCGTGGAGCTGATTGTGGAACCGAAACTTGCCCTGCATCTGAAACACCTTAATCAGCAACCAGCTCTACGTCAGGTAGCCTTGAACCCACTGAGGAGAGCAGCTCCCCCAACCAATCAGGAAAGAAATGGAAATCAAGAGATAAAGAGTAGTGTGGACTTGTTGGAGCTTTTTCCATTATTCCACAACATTAGGACTGCTCAGATGCCACCAGGATTCAAAGCCCCACAAGTGGAGGTGAAGTATGATGTTACAGAGGAACTGTTACAACATATAGATGAATACGTTTCCTACATGGAATTGTTTAAGTACCCTGATCTTGTCAAATGCAGAGCTTTTCGATCCACACTGACCACGAAAGCACAGTCTTGGTTCAAAGGAATTCCAGAGGCAAGTATCTCGAGCTAGACTCAACAAAAAGAGCTGTTTCTAAAAAACAATCAACGCAGCGAGAGATGTGAAAAAGATATTAATGATCTGTGACGAGGCAGGAGAAATCGAGCAAAAGAATGATTCTATCTATATTACTACCTTCAAGCAAGGATTGCAGGGGGTATATAGCCCTCAAGCTGGCAAAGGAGCTAGTGATAACCATTAAGGAGCTGCAAACACTCCTTGAGAAATTAATAAAGGCTAAAGAAATAGCAAAAGATTTTGAGTTTTGTCTTAGCCATTGAGAAAGGCAACAACAGGCGTACAAAACACCTTTAGACAACAAAAAGTGACAGGAAGGATCCTCATTCGAAGGGGTGGGGGGGTTCCTCAGATAAGAAGAGAAAGACCATTCTAGACCTAGTAACAATTCCCGTCACAACCTCACGGGCAGAAATACTAGTGGTCATGGAAAAGAAGGGTCTCCTGAAGCCAGCAAGACCTCTCAAAACTTCCCTGGCCAAGAGAGACCCAGCAAAGTTCTGTCACTTGAGAGGCTGCATCGACCTTAAGCGCGAGATTCAAAGGCTGGTAAAGGAAGGCCACTTGCAAACGTTCCTAGCTAGGAACACAAGTCCTCCAGCAGATGCACACAACTACCGACCTCCAGTCAGTGAGATAAAAGCCGTAGCAAGGAGGTCAAAGCGAGCTCAGGGAGAAGATTCAGAGCCTCTAATGGTGTCATTCCAAATTGGGGACTTCCTGGTACGCAAGTGCAGTAAATGTTTTGTACAAAAAGGCATTCGACCAAATGGGGATAGACAAAAGCTCGCTAATAAGGCGAGACTCTACCCTAACTAGCTTCAATGGCAACACGACCTATGCAGAAGTTACTCCAGGGGTTCCAACTAGGCTCTATGTGGATGGTAAAGGAGTCACAGGGGTCATGAACTAGTTGGTGGTCGATGCTCCTATAACTTATAATGCAATTCTTGGAAGAAGAGGGGTCATGGACCTAAAAGCGGAGATTTCCTTGTTGAGCTATTACATGAAAATCTCGGTCGAAGAAGCCTGGATAATCCTAGAAGGGGACAGACAGCTAGCCATAGAATGTTACCTCTCTAAAGGTAATATAGAAACCTTCGCGAAGCCCAAGTAGGAAGATTTCAGCAACCGTCCAAACGGAAATGACGAATTCAGAATCTAAGTAGCCTGTAAAGGAGAAAAATTTATTCGAACTTTTACCCTCCAAAATGAAAGGGAAGCTTGTTAACTCCCAACAAGAATATCTGAAAGTCTTCGCCTGGCGACCTTCCAACCTTGAAGGCATTGACAAGGGAGTTGCAGAGCACAAGGTTAGGCTCAAACTAAGAGTCATGCCAATGAAGTAGAAGAAAAGGACCTTTGCCCCTAGAGTGAAACAAGGTCATAGCCCGACAAGTCTTAGCTTTTCTTGCCACTGGAACCTTGTAAGAAGTTCTGTACCCAGAATAGCTAGCCAATCCAGTGGTTGTACCAAAGAAAGAAGCGATGAGTAGGATGTGTGTGGATTATACCATAATAAACAAATACTGCCAAAAGGACTCTTACCCACTCCTGAGCATTGATCAAATTGTAGACTCAACAGCTGATTACCAATGGCTATGTTTCCAAGATGCCTACAAG
Organism: Parsonsia alboflavescens; assembly: GCA_028571225.1. NCBI lineage: Eukaryota > Viridiplantae > Streptophyta > Magnoliopsida > Gentianales > Apocynaceae > Parsonsia > Parsonsia alboflavescens. The sequence continues at coordinate 7,666 of JAOXNR010054079.1, read as the reverse complement.
GGGCAATGGAAGATATGGAGAAGACCTCGTTTATCACAAAGCTCTGGACATACTGCTACACTAAGATGCCATTTGGTCTAAAGAATGCATGAGTAGAATTCCTGCGAGCTACGCAGAAGGTTTTCAACAACCAGCTCTGGAGGAACATCGAGGTCGACGTGGACGACACCGTAATGAAGTTCAAGACCTCTAAAGACTTCATTCAAGACATCAAGGAGACTATCTAGACATTAAAAGCTACTCCCATGAAACTCAACCTTGAGAAATATACCTTCGGGGTTTCAGCTGGTAAATTCCTAGGCTTCATGATATCATAACAAGACATTGATGCCAACCCTGATAAAATAAAAGCACTATTAGATATGGAACGAACAATAAATATTGAAGAGATTCAATGTCTGACAGAAAAGATGGTGGCATTGGGGCGTTTCAACAGCAAAATGGTAGATAAAGGAGAGAAATTCTACGACGTCATAAAAAGCCAAAAGATTTTCAATGGACTAAAGATTGCCAAACAGCTTTCGGAAAATTAAAAGACTTTCTGGGGAAGCCCCCACAACTTGTCTCTTCGAGTTCGGGGGAGGAAATTTTAATGTGCCTAGCTGCAATAGAGAAGGAAGTCAACTTGGTGCTACTGGAAGAAAGGTCAGGTTTACAATTTCTAATTTATTATGTAAGTCATTTGCTCCAAGGTCCTAAAATTTGATATTCATACCACAAAAAATTCCTATAAATGATTGTTATTACCTCGGGGAAACTTAAGAATTATTTTGAAGCTTACCCGATAAGTGTATTAAAATAAGCTAAAATAAGCTCTGGCGAAACATAAGCTATTGGGCAGGACAATGAAATGGTTGCTCGAGCCCTTGGGATATCAAATTGAATTTGAGCCAAGGAATGCTATCAAAGCTCAAGCTCTCTCAGACTTTGTAGAAGAATGCACAAGAGTTCCATTGGAGCTCACAAGCTTTTGTGAAATTAATACATGGACCATATGCACAGATGGCTCCACAAAAAAAGAAAATTCAGGTGCGGGAATTGTATTGATCAGCCCCGAGGGAGTGAGAATGCCTTACTCTATGAAGTACAACTAACCAACCTCAAATAATGAATCTAAATACGAATAGCTTGCTAGGTTACTGGGGAATACGAAGCAAGAGAGGAGAACACGATCAAATATCTCAAACAGGTAAGAGATATAGCATCCAAACTTGCGCATTTCCTCATTGAGCAAATACCAAGAGAGTAGAATACAGAAGTAGATGCACTATCTAAAGTCTACCGAGAGATAGCGGGGACAAAAGCCAAGCTATTGGTGGAACAATTGTACTCTCCCAACATAAACCAAGAAGAGCACTTGGTTATAAAGGATCAGGCAGACTTTAGATATCCAATCTACAAATTCCTTAAAGATGGCCACCTTCCACAAGACCCTAAAGAAGCTCACCAAGTGCGGAAGTGGGCACCTCGGTATGTCCTGATAGGAGATGACGAGGTGTATAGAAAGTCATACACATGACCATTACTCAAAAACGATAATTGAAAAGGTACATAGCAAGATACGTGGATTGCACATATGAGAAAAAATGGTCACCAAGAAAATACTAAGGACGAGATATTATTGGCCTTCGATAGTTTCAGACTTTGAGAAAGTCGTACAAAAATGCATGAGCTGCCAGTTGCACGGAACAAGTCACATGTGCCGCCAACAACGTATCGATTCATCAACGTGTTGGTACCTTTTCACATCTAGGGTATCGACATATAAGGACCCTTCCCAAAAGGAGTGGGGGGTGTCCAATTATTAATTTTTGCCATAGATTACTTCACAAGATGGGTTGAAGCTGAGCCAATCCAAACAATTTCATCTCCAGAATTCCAATCCTTTTTTTGGAGGAACGTCATTTGCAGATTTGGGATTCCCAAGCTATCATCTCAAACAATGGACGACAATTCATCGGTGACCCATTCAAGACTTTCTGGGAAAACTTGAATATTGAACAAAGGTTGACCTCTGTAGTTTATCCCCAAGCGAATGGACTGGCTGAGGTTATAAACAGAACCATTCTGGAAGGTCTCAAGAAAAGACTCACCGAGCTCGAGAACGAAGGTCGCAAACTTTCCTGGCCAGAAGAAATTCCAAGCATCCCGTGGGCATACAAAAGTACATCTACAAAAGCTACTAGAGAAACACCATTCAATCTATGCTTTGGCGCGGAGGTGATAATACCAATCGAGGTCGGAATGAAATCCCTAAGACTGACTGAATATGATTCAGTCTTAAACGAGGGGAAGAGAACTGCAGACCTTGACCTTCTTGAAGAAGTCAGAAATAAAGCTATGGAAGCCGATAAAAGATATAAAAGGCAAGTCCAAATTTTTTTCAACAAGAAAGTGAAAAAAAACATTTCACAGTTAGAGAAATGGTCCTCAAGAGGTCAGATGTCAGGAAACAAGTGCAACTAAATAAGCTACAAGAACGTTGAGAAGCACCACATAATCTAAGAAGTCCACAAAAAAGGAACCTATAAGCTCGCTGATCTTGAAGGAAGACAACTCCTAAGACCCTGGATCGTTTGCCATCTAAAGAAATTCTATGCCTAAGACTTGTTAAAACTTTCCCGAAATCACAAGCTCTTAATGCAGCAAAAAAAATTATCTAAAATTAGCTCTTCAGTTTAGTTTGGACAAGGCATAAATAAAAGATAAGTATTCAGAGCCTATCGAGATTTTATTTCGTCTCATTGAATAAGTTTTAAACCCAGTTCAAATTACTATGCAAGTTCTAGGTGTTGAAGTAAACACAAGACACTTGGGGAAAATCAATTGATAAAGAAAGAGGCCAAAAATAGACCTATCAAAAAAATATTCAGTGAAAAAGAACAAGAATATAAGCTCAAAAGCTAAGCATTGTACATTACAAAAGATGAAGAGGGAAGACCATAAAAGATCCTACTCTATTACAAGTTCAGTCTTCTCCCTCGTCGTCTATAGGAGCCACCAATGAGCTTAGTAAAGCCGTCCTCCATAGCAACTTCCCTGTTGGCAGCGTCTGGGCGACCTGTGAGGTAATCAACAATGTTGTCAAATGGAGGTCGACCAAAGGATAGACGAATAGCTTAGAAAAGGTTGAGTACCTAATCAAAATCAACATGTAGGGGATGAAAGGGGTAATTAGTAATCAAGTTTCCATTGCCAGGGATAACTGTACCTTCAGGACAAGCATAGGCCTTCGAGGGAATATCCAAGGCCACCCTTTCTACAGTCTCGACCTCAGCAGATGTGTCCATGAGCTCCTTCCCCTTCCCATTGCGGCCCTCGTCAGCTCGGTCGACCTTGGCCAGGATCTCTGCAGCAACAACTTCTGCATGAGAGGTCACAACAGGGTCTTCTTTCTCCCAAGGAAAGGGGGCTACAACATCTGGATGGTGTAGCTAATCATGGACCTCTAGAGCAGTCTTCAAATCCCCATTGAGCTCCCGCAGCTTGTCAACTACATTAACATAGAGACCATATAGTTGAGACTGGAGGAGGGACTCCATGTAAGATAGGAAAGCTAGGATCCCTTTGAGCTTAGCCAGGGACTAACCGCCGTCCCCATCATAGATGCCCTAAAGGTCGCCAAGCCTAGCCTCGAGCTCATGGAAGTGAGCGCTCTGCTCATTCTGAGAGCTCAAATAGCTAATCATCTTTCTAAATGGCATCTCCGAGAACTGAAGACATTATCAGGTTCTTAGCTTTGGCCATTTCTATATTCTTTTTGCACTCCTATAGAAGGTTTAATACTTGAGTATAGGAGGCATAGGCCTTCTCAACAGAGGTAGCAAGCTTTGCATTCTCCTTCTCGAGGCGAGCCCTCTCATCTTGGAGCTTGGAGATCAGGGTAGAGAACTTTTTATCTTTCTTTTCCTTCTCTACCTGTCTCCTTAGCTGTTTGCCTAAGAAGGCATGGTTTTGAAAAACAAAAAGAAGAAGGTCAGTACCAAAGACAAGTTGAAACAGAATTAATTACAAAATTGCTAAAATTGAAGAGACTTACTGTAGTGTGGCAAGAGGCTATGTATCAATCAAGTTCCTCATCGTGAGTTGTCGACATATGTCTCAGTCAATAGGAGGCACAAACTCCATTAGGAATGACTAGGAGTGTGGCCATTGAAATAGGGAGTCTGAGGACTCTATCGTAAGGTTGGGGACCCACCGGGAGGTCCCCTCCTCAGTATGGGAGGCCAAGGATGCATTCCCTAACCACTTCAGAGTGTCAGCAACCTCTTTAGTCACACAGCCGCTGAACTCTAGCCTCGACCTAAGGTCCCTGGAGCCTTTCCCTTTCTAGAGGAGGTCGAAGGAGTCTTTTTCTCTGGTGGTGCAGATTGTGAGGAAGGGAAGAAGAAGAAATGGTGATCCTTGTGGGCTTTTCAGAACCTTGCAAAGCAACAGCCTTTCAGTTCCTTTTTAGAGTAGTCAGAGTTTGGTTAGCCACTACAATCTTTTTGCCACAAGATTGGGGGATAGCAATCTTGAGAGGAGACCCCATAGAGGTTGGGGCAGGAGCAGTGGTAGCAGCAGCAACATGGGGAGCAACAAAAGAAGCATCGATAGTGTTGCCAAGGCAGCAAGTGACAGCTCAAGGAGTGGCCTACAGGAACCAAGAAGTAATCCCCATTGCTATCACATCAAAAAAAAAAGAGAGAAGGTGTGTTAGTGCACAAAAATTTGTAATAAACTTGCTAAAAAGTAGGAAAAGAACAAAGAAACTCCCTACCAGTAGGCGAAATCCCCACAACTCTCCTAAGGAAGGGGAGGTTGTGGTCTGCTGGACTATCGAGCAAAGAAAGGTAATAGGCCAAGCCGGCAAACTACACCCGACCTTTACCACATCCCTCTCCTATTCATTTATTTGGGTAGGGAACTCATTGCAAACTGTTGTATTCATATTCTAGTTTGAGTGAGGCTCAAACTGGAGCAGACTATTGCGAAGCCTTGCTGAGAAGAAAGAATCTTTCCAATCCCCAGCAAAGGACTGGAAAGGTAATACAAACTTATACCTAGGGTTGAATTGAAGGTACCCTACAGTGGCACTCTTCGGTGCCGAGGAGATACCAACCCTAAAGAAACATCTAAAGACCACCAAAGAAATTGGAACTCGGTAAAGGTGACAGGTCGCAATGAATGAGATCACTGCCAGCACAAAGTTGGGAACGAGCTGCGAAATGGTGAAGTCCCAAAAATGGATGTTGTCTAAGAACAAAGGGTGCAAACAGAGCAGAGGAATACCCCCTTTGGGGTTGGCTGGGTGAAGGACTATGTGTCCTTCACTCCAATTGTTGGGTGCTCAGACTCCCCAGCAGCAACCATATCACCCTTCTCTAGACTCCACTAATTTCAAAAATTTTAGAGGATCCTAAGGAAGAGGATGTGGAAAAGACCTCTAGTTCTGAGGGCCGATACACTTTACAGGTCAGTCGGGGAGCCTTTGTAGAGGTTGGGGGCAAATAAAATACACCATTCTCTCGGTCTCCAGGGGAAAAGGTGTGGTCTACTTGTATGAAAAGAAGCAGAAGACACTTTGACTCGAAGGAAGAAGAAAAAGATGAAATGTTTTCTAAAAAGACAGTAAAGGGAAAAGAAAACTCACTCATTAAATTCCTAGGAGTTAGGAAGAAGGTTATTTTGGGCTCTGAGTCACTCACCAGACAGAGAAAGAAAAGAAATTCGAGAAGAAGGCAGAAGGTGTTGCAGAAAGGAGATTCTGTGAGCAAAGAGATTTCGCAAGCAAGAAGAGAGTTTAGGTAAATCCTAAAATCTTCAAAGGCCTCCTAATTTATATGAGATAAGGAGTTCTTTGGGTTGCTAAAAAGGATCTGGTATGGCAAGAACCAAGGACCGCTAAAATGGATAAGGCACGTCACCTCCCAAAACTAGTTGTTAGAGAAAATCAGCGCAACCTTTCAATGGTCGCGACTTCAAGATGGTAATTTAGACACCATGACCTTTCAGCTTAGTCTGCCTAAAGGGCGGTAATGATGGGAGAAACAGGCATGACCCGGACAAACCGACCCAAATGGGTTCAAGCCCTAACCTTTAATACCTAAAAGTCAGACTTGCAAGTAGAGAGGAAATGTCGGTAGAAACCTCCTATCACTGACCTCCTATGTCATCGAAGTCCAAAATGAGGTCAGGAGAGGTCTCACTGGACCATAGCTTTCGACCCGGTGACCCCCAATCTATCTCATGCATCTTCCATGCCACGACTAATTGTATGTGACTCCTAACACTCTCCATGAGCCTATAATCACTTGGCACAACCTCACAGAAAGGATAGTCGAGACCTTCACGTCCACAGGCAAGTCACAAAGTTGGTTTATAGGTCGTTAGCAAGCTTGTAGCTCTCAACCAGAGACGTGAATGGCAAGACATCTAAACCTAGGGAAACTCCATGATTGTAGGAGTAATTGTCGGGATATGATGTGATCTCACAATTATCCTATTTGCCTACTGTCACGTAATTAAAGAGCCTTGATCAAAGAGGTAACTTACTTAATTCAATATTTATATTATCAAATTACATATACTTGGATGTTGGACAAGGATACAGTGTTTTGGAGTAAATTACTCAAGATTACTCTCTCTGAGTATTGATAGTCCACTGCGGTGACCAAATCCATTTTTTCCCAGGTTTCGATCACTGACATCATTAGGGTTTGAGGTGACCAGGAGGCTTCTTCTGAGCTCCATCAGTAACATTGTTACTAGCTAGATTTCAACAACTTTCAATGTTTTTAATTCTTTGAACAAAAAAAAAAAAAAAAAAAAAAGCGTCACGGTTCTATATGTGTTTAAATCAATAAGCAAACACTTGTTATAAGTTTGTAGCCATGGCTTTTCTGTTTTAAGAAACAATAAATACATCTACGATTTTTCTAAAATACTGTCTATCTCTCTTTTTAACAACCTCAATTGCATTTCTTTACAATAAATGTTCGAAAGATACTAAATGGAGGATAATACCACAAAAACATAATTGATGGGTGAAACAGGTACAATCCGGACAAGTCAACATAAACGGGCAAGAGCCGGACAGAAGTCAATCCAAATGGCCTCAAGGCCCCTACCTTTCAATACCTAAAAGTTAGACTCACGAAGTGAACAAGGATAGGTGGGCAGCGACCTACTACCACCGATCTCTAAAACCTCCTAAATGAGCTCGAGAGAGGTCTTATCAGACCACGGCCCTGGTAAGTTCCAACCTGTCTCATACTGAAGGGAGGCCACAAACAAACCTCCTCCAGGTATCGATCGGAGGGAGTCTAGAGATTGTACAGACATTACCTTTTTAAGATGGAAAATCGAAATCTGTAGTCCCCAGCAAAAGTCTTCGACCTCTGCATCTACTTCATCACACAAAAGTCTGCATCTAGTGCAAATCTCACGAACAGAGCAACGGGACAAACACGATTGAACTACTAGATTTAATCGTGAATATAGTTTTTCTCGTTTTTAGTTTCTCTAAATTCTCTGTTTTTTTTTTCTCTCCGTTGGCACTCTGACAGAAAAAGAAAACTGCGGAAAAAGAGAGAGGTGTAGTCTCATTGAAAAACCTAGAAGACTTTGTGATAAGAAGTCTTCTGGATAAATCAATCTTTTATTTTCGAATTCTGATTTGAAT
>JAOXNR010054078.1:0-44217 GCA_028571225.1 Parsonsia alboflavescens | reverse complement strand
CTTTCTTGATCACGTGGTTGAAGGACTCCACGATATTGCTCGTCATTTGGTTGTACCGATTGTTTGGACAATATGCCTGTGACCAACCCGGGCGTCCTACCTCGACATCCAACCAACGATGAACTCCAGGATGCATCTCTTTAATGTCTCCAAAATAGAAGTCACATGTCTGCTTGTCATAGGCATATGCCGCATTTTTAAAACGAAGTGCAACCTGAGGATTTTTGCACTTTGTCTTTAAGTTTTCCTTTAAATGTCGATAGCAGAAGGCATGTGAAACATCGGGATATATTGTCCTCACTGCATGCAGTATGCCTTTATACCGATCAGATACAATAACCAAATTATCTCGCAATCCATATGTAGTCCTGAATCTTCTCAGGAACCACTTCCATGAATTGTTGCCCTCCTCCTCGCCAAATCCAAAAGCAAGGGGAAAAGTTTTCCCATTTCCATCTGGACAAACAGGTGCATAAATTTTTCCCTTGCACACACCTTTCAAGTGTGTTGCATCTATGACAATTACAGGCTTCATGTACTTGAAACCCTCAATCGAAGGACCAAGTGCATAGAATGAGCTCAAAAACTGCTCATCTCGCTTACGTATACTAGTCGTCGTCCCCGATATTACACGCTTTAACACGTGGAGGTATGAAAGTAGCTGTCTGTATGAGTTTTCTGAAATTCCATAGGCTATGTCTTTAGCACGCTGTAAAGATCGCCAAGCTGTGGTGTATCGGAGCTTCACACCATAATTCTCCCACATGTCTTGAATCACATTTTTGGGGGTGTGATTTGAATCGGCAAGTTTACCAGCATACATACGACCAATCGTTGATGAACATACACTGCTGTTTTGGCTTTGTTGTACAGTTTGGATATAGGTGTGAGTCGAGACAAACTTGTGAATAACCCAAATCTGGCATCCAGTAGTACAATTTGCACGTATCATGAAAGAAAAATCTTTTTTATTCTTAAATCGTGCCTCAAATCTTCCCTTATTCGAACGTACCACGTGATATGGAAATCGGTTATTAAGTGAATATTCTCCGACTGCTGCTACCAGTTCATCCGTATTATTAAAGCCTGCATCCTTTCCAATAAAACCCACTGATGGAACAGTATCCAAAAAATGGACCTCTTCGTAGTCATTCCATACCATGTTTGCAAAGTGAGTACAAGGGTCCAGTATAAATTGTTCAAAAGGAATCACCTGCCTCATCCCATCATGGAAGTTGCTATCGTTGTCATTGTTGTCGCCATTGTCATCATCAGCAGCCTCAATGCTATGAATATATTCTTCATCGAATTCATAATTATCATCTGTGTGAATATAGTCGAATGTCCTCGCTTCATCATTTGTATCAATAAATCTTGCGCTTTCATGATTGTTTGGACAAGATGGACAATTACCGCCAATATCACCACTGATGCCACCCTCATAATTAATCTGAATTTTGTTCACGATGACAACTTTAGGATCCCCTTCCCCCTTCAAATACATGATGCCATACATGTCTTCAATCTCTATTAATTTCATACTTCCATCACAAAATTTAGAAGCAATTGACATTTGTATGTCAAATTGGTTTTAGTCAATCTTCATCAAGTGTGACATGGTGCTCCTCAAATCTTCATAGTTCACATCGGAGGGTACGACTAATGCACGCACCCTTCCCGCTAGAGAACCCTCGTGAACAGCAATCCTCATGTAATCCATTTCTACACCATGTATCGAAATCAACTATGTATGTCTTGAAATCCTCTATTTGTGTCTTGAAACCCAATATTTGTGTCTCGAAATCCCTTGTCTCAAAGTTCAGATGTGTGGCTCGAAATCCCTGTATGTGTATAGAAATCCTCTGTCTAGAAATCCCAAATCATGTGTCTTGAAATCCTATCTTGAAATAACTGTGTGTGTCTCCAAAGCCCCCTCTCTTGTCTAGAATTCAATTATCTCTTGTCTCGAAATCTTAAATAGGTCTTGAAATATACCTGTCTCGTGTCTCGGAAGCCTCCTCCCAGATCTCGAAATCTCCTCACTTCGACGGAAATTTTTGCAATCCCGCCTTCCTTCCTTTCTCCTTCAAGATAAACAACACAAAAAGAACAAACCCAAGCTTCCAAACACCAGAAAAAAAAAAATAACAAAGAAACAAACAGAACAATGTACCTTCGAACACCTAATACCTTTGTCTTCTTGATTTCGGAGAACAAAAATCAACAACCGAACACAATAAAAAACCGATTTTTTTTCTTTCTCTCCTGTAAGGGAATGGTTCTTTGACCAATTTTTTTTTAACTGTGGTTCAAAACTTCTGATCAAATGAATGATGTTAGTTGTAGTTCTTCAATTCATTTTACAGGTAATTGGGTTTGGTTGATTATATTGAATATTGAGGGGTAAGATAGTAAATGCATGTTAAAGGAAAATAAATGTTATGTTTTGTGTGTTTTTTTTAAATTAAAAGTCAAAATGAGTATAGAATGAAAAGTTAATTTTTTATATGAGTAATTGTGAAATGTTGTGAAGTTTTGGGTAAATAAAAAATTACTGTTTCAATCTGGTTAAAAATGAAAATACCCCCAAAAAAAGGGTCAGCGTATTTGAATTTTAACTTTATAATAGGAGTGGATTAGCCCACTCATGAATAGTTACGCATAGTCTTTTGTGGGCTTGTCAGAGCTATTGATTAGAATAGGCAAATTTTATGTAAGATTGGGCCGTGGGCTGCTACTAAACTTTTTAAGCAGAAAATTTGGATTGATATGGATCTGAACTATTGAAGAAAAAAAATTCAAAAAAACAAAGGAAAAAAATATCTTAATCTTCTGTACCCTATTTCATAGGTAGACATTAATAATTGTAATTAAATTTGAACATTTATTGTTACCAGATAAACATGATATTACAAAATAATTAGGGTAAATTGTATAGATAACAATAAATCAAATATTAATTACAATATACATCATTAAAATGTGAATACTATGAATTTTATAAGCATAATAATCTAGGCAAGTACTTATTCAATAGCGTGACATTAATGATGAGTTTAATTAAATTTGGGCTTTGGCTATTTGTCGTTGAAAGTCGTAATAGGTTTTTAATTAATTTTATTTTGATGATAACAAATTAATAATAATGATGTTTAAAGTTTATTTATTTTAAGAGGTTTTGGATTACATCAAAGTCCCTTGGGAATATGAAATTGTGCTTATAAAAATGAAGTCTTTAAAAAATTAAAGTCTCGTGAGATTGAAAACTTCAATATCGAAGAATTAGGATAGGAAGTTTGGTTAGGTATTGATGGACAAAATGGGTACAATCCAACCCGAATAGCCTAAAATACAAACCTGAATACAAGAGATCCAATTCAACTTTACTAAAGTAGAGTTAGCGACCTCTTGAGTTATCGACCTCCTAGGCTACTGACCTTCAATGAGCTTAGGAAAGGTTCCGCAGGATCGCGACCTTTGATCCAATGAGGTTCAATCCATTTCATACACATTCCATGCCACGATTGAACATCTATGACTCTTAACACATGTTATAAACCTTAAAATCACTCATCAAAACCTCTGAAGAAGCTCGTCAAGACCTTCAAGGCTCATTAGAATGTCCCGAAATTGGTTCATAGGTCATTAACGACCTCATAGCCCTTACATCAAAGACGTGCATGGCAAGGTCCCTTATATAAAGGAAATTCCATGATTCTAGAAGAAATTAGCGGGATATTAACTCACAATTATCCTAAATGTCTATTTTCATGTAATTGAGATTGATTCCAACAAAGTAATTCACCTAATTGGTAACATATTATTCGATATACATTATCGGATCACACAGAGATTACAAAGGTGGATATTCATTCAATTTTATTCGGAACACTTACTGACTTGGGCATCGAATCCTCAGGGTAACAATCCATCCGGTGTTCTAAATCTTTCTAGTTGTGATTATAGGTGTTGTATCAATTCGGGATGACTTGGAGATCGTTTCCAAGCTCCATCACTTCTGGCACTATCTGTGGGAAGAAAACTTTGATCTAAGGTTTTTTATCAAACACACAAAAACAAATAGGAATCGTGATGACACGATCACCGCCAACATGGATCCAACCACCATGCCGTGGTCGACCACCAGGAAGAACTCAACTACGCACTGAGAAACTATGCTAGAAAATCCAGTTCATAACGGAAATATCAATAACATGATTGCAACAATTGATCAATCATTGCCACCAAGATCGACATGGTCTGGGCCTTCTCGAAGAAATCCAGTTAATAATCTTTTTAGACAAGGATAAACGGAACAAGGACACCAAAATCCAAATAACAACAATGCTCCTCGACCCCAAAGATCTAGGGGAAGTTATGTCTCTGTCCCTGCAAAAGTCCTGGAACTCATGGTGGCAGCCTTCGAAGGTATATCAGGTAGGAGGGAGTATGTATCAACTAGGTGAAGTTCCACTATCAGGATAGTAGAATGACATGCAATTGGACCCACCCCTACCTCTAGTAGGGGGAGAAGATTTTCCAGGAGTCCAACCTCAAAATGGAGAAGGTCATAGAGCAAAACCCACACATGAAGAAGCTCGCAGTGTAAGGATCCAAGAAAGAAGCAATGCAGAAAGGGTCCCACCAGTGACTGACCTAAGAGAAACTTTTTGCAATGGTCACAGTTATGACCTATGAGATAAACTCAATAGAACAACAATTTCCAGAAGTCGACAACAAGGAGAAAACCCAGATGAACAAGGGAATGAGCTAAGAACTCCTTCTGGAGGAAGGATACCCCCAAGACCAAGCCTGATAGAAGGAACAGGTAATGAAGGTGATAAGGTAGCCATGAATCCACCAAGAAGAGGAGCCCTTCAAACAATTTGTGAAGGAAATGGCGATCACAAAATCCAAAGTAATGTAGACTTATCTAAGCTATCACCATTAGTCCATAGTATTAGAACAACTGGAATGCCTCCATGATTCAAAGCTCCACAGCTCGAGGTGAAGTATGATGGCACTAGTGAGCCTCAACCGCACATAGACGAGTATGTTTCCTATATGGAAATGTTTAAGTACCCCAACCATGTCAAGTGTCGAGCTTTCTGGTCCACGTTGATCAACAAAGCACAATCATTGTTCATGAGTATCCCAGAGGCAAATATTTCAATCTAAACATAGTTGAAAAAGCTATTCTGGAAGAACTATCAAAGCAACAAGAGGTGCGAGAAAGACATCAACATTTGATAGAATTTCGAAGAATGCACCAAGAGTTACTACAATCATTTCAATGACGAAGCAGTGGAGATTGAATAGAAGAACGATGCAATTTATATCACTGCTTTCAAAAAAGGTTTGCAAGGGGGGTTACGTGGCACTCACGTTGGCAAAGGAACAAGTAAAGACTATCAAGGAGCAGCAAACACTCCTGGAAAAACTGATCAAAGTAGAGGAGACTGTAGTTCAAAAGATGATTCCAGGTTTCACCCTAACCACAGAAAAGGAAGCTAAGAGGAGACCTAAGAGTCTTCAAAAGTCTAAGTGAGATAGGAATTACTCTCATTCAAAGGGAGGACCTTCAGAAAAGAAAAGGAAGATAATTCCCAACCTAGTGACTACCCCCTTGCCAGGCGCGAGAGCAGAAATCTTGGCTGTCACGGAAAGAAGGGTCTCCTAAGACCACCAAGACCTCTCATGACCCCTTTGGCAAAGAGAGACATGTCAAAGTTTTGTCATTATAATAAATACAATGGTCATCTTACAGAGGATTGTTTTGACCTTAAACAAGAAATCAAGAGGTTGATTAAAGAAGGTCACTTGCAAGAATTTTTGGCCAAAAATGTAGGTCCTGCCAATCCATCACCTGGAACGGCTAACCAGTGACCTCCAGCTAGAGAGATAAATGCAATTGAGAGGAGATCCAAGCAAGCTTGGGGAGTAGATGAGGACCCTCTCACAATATCCTTTGAAATTGGAGAGTTTCTAGTCTGTAAGACTTTGGTGGACATTGGAATTGTAGTGAATGTTCTATACAAGAAAGCATTTGACTAAATGGGAATAGATAGGAGCTTGCTGCTAAAATCAGACATAGCCTTGACTAGCTTCAGTGGCAGCACGACCTATGCTGAAGGAATTTTGTGAGTCCTTACTACAGTTTAGGTAAACGGCAAAGGAGTTACTGGGGTCATGGATTGGCTAGTAGTTGATGCACAAGGAACCTGCAATGCAATTCTTTGAAGGAAAGAAGTCATGGACTTGAAAGTAGAGATTTCCTTGTTGATCTGCTGCATGAGGATTCAAGTTGGTAAAGATTGGATCACCCTAGAAGGAGACAAGAAGGTAGCTTCAGAATCCTATCTCGCTGAAGGAGATATAGAAACCTTAGGAACGACCCCGAAGGTTGATTTCATTGACTTCCCACTACACGTTGAAAAATCCAGAATTCAAGCAACTAGCAAAGGGGAAAGGGTTTTCCTCAACCCTAAATTTCTTGAAAGGGGATAAAGATAGGAGAACTCATGCCTTCTAAGGTTAAGGGAAAACTAGTGGACTCACTTCAAAAATATCTTAAGGTCTTTACCTTGCGACCTACTGACCTCAAAGGCATTGACAGAGAGATAGCAGAGCACAAGGTTGGACTCAGGCCAAGAGTCAAACCAATAAAATAGAAGAAAAAAAACCATCGCTTTGGGGAGGAATGAAGTCATAGCTCGAGAAGTCCAAGCACTTCTCGATGCTGGAATTCTGAAAAAGGTTGTATACCTAGAATGGCTTGCCAATCCAATAGCCATGCCAAAAAAGGAAGGGACATGGAGGATGTGTGTAGATTTCACTATGCTTAATAAGTATTGCCAAAAGGACTCCTATCCATTTCCGAGCATCGACCAAATGGTTGATTCAACTGTCGAATGCAAATGGAACCTTCTAGGAACTTAAAAAGAAGACTGCATTAAGTCGTTTCATCAGTAAAATGCTGATAAGGGAGAGAAGTTCTACAATGTCTTGAAGAAGCCAGAAGGATTCCAATGGTCAGAGGATTGTCAAACTGCATTTGTGAAGCAAAAGGAATTCCAAGGAAAACCTCCACAGTTCATTTCACCAAGACTTGGAGAAGAACTTCTAATGTACCTCATTGTAACCGAGAAAGCTGTTAGCAAGGTATTCTTGGTAGAAAGGTCAAGTTTGCAATTTCCAATTTATTATGTGAGTCATCTACTGCAAGGTCCAGAAGTTAGATATTCGGATCTCGAAAAATTTCTGTACCTCATTGTCATTACATCAAGGAAACTTAAACCCCGACTTTGAAGCTTACCTGATCAGAGTATTAACCAATTTACCTCTGAAGCAAGCATTGGCAAAGCCTAAGCTATCAAGTAGAATGATGAAGTGGTCACTCGAGCTCTCAGTTTATCAAATTGATTTTGAGCTAAGAAAAGTCATCAAGGCTCAAGCTCTCTCAGAATTCGTGGAAGAATGTACAAGAGTTCCATTAGAGCTCACTGAAACTCGTGAAACTAATGTGTGGACCATGTACGCGGATGGCTCTACCAAGAAAGAAAATCCCTTACTCTGTGAAATATAACTTCCCAATCTTGAATAATGAATCTGAGTATGAAGCTCTCTTAGCAGGTTTAAGACTCATATGAACTTTAAAAGTGCAAAAATATCAAGCAAAAATTGATTCACAAGTCATAGCCAACCAAGTCGCTGAAGCCTACGAGGCTAAGGAAGAAAATATGATTAAATATCTCAAACAAGTAAGAGATATAATATCAATGCTTGAATACTTCCTCATCAAACAAATACCCAGAGAACAAAATATAGAAGCCAATGAACTATATAAAGTCTACCGAGAGCTAGCAGGCACCAAAATTAAGCTGCTGGTCGAACAATTGCATTCCCAAGCATAAACCAAGAAGAGAGTTTAGTCATAGAAGACCAATCAGACTAGAGATATCCAATTTACAAATTAGTCAAGGATAACGAGCTCCCAGAAGATGCAAAAGAAGCTTGCCAAATCAGAAAATAGGCATCTCGCTATGGCTTAATAGGAGATAATGAGGTATACAGGAGGTCATATACTTGGCCATTACTCAAATGCTTAAGCAAAGCTGAGGGAGAATATGTCATTGAAGACGTACACAATGGAATATGTGGATCACACATAGGAGCGAAAACAATGGCAAAGAAAATATTAAGAACAGGTTATTATTGACCCTTCATGGTTTCAAACATAAAAAGGATTATTCATAAATGCATGAGCCAACTGCATGGAAACGAGTCTCATGTACCCCCAACGAGATATCAATCCATCAGTGCTTCAGTTCCTTTTGATATATGGGGAATTAACATCTTAGGACCTTTTCCAAACGGAGTGGGGCATGCTCAGTACTTAATTCCCGAAATGGGTTGAAGTAGAGCCTATAACAGTAATTTCTTTGCCAAAGGTATAGTCCCAGTGACCTACCCAAATTCTAGTTTCACTAGTTCATTACAAGTCCCACAGACCTATTCAATGACTTATCCAAATGCTAGCTTCACAAGCTCCTTACGACCTTGAAAAGTACTATTTTAAAAGCTTGTACAAGTTTGCGTTTTATCAAGTTTTATTCATGCAAGCATATGCAACTAATGCAAAGTTCGAAGAAAAATGCAGAGTCAACATGGTAAGTTGAGGCAACAATGTAAATATATAGAAATGAAATAGGCCACAAACTAGCCATATTATCCAAAAAGCAATCTAGCAGAAGCAGAAGAAAAAAAAAAAGAGAAGAGAAAGCTCAAAATGAGCATTGTACTTGTTACAATCAACACCGAAAATACATAAAGAAGAAGAAAGACAAACGAATAAGATATTACAGTTAATCTTTCTTCTCTTTTGGAACTTCCTACGAGCTTGGAGCAATCTAACCTTCAACGACCTCCTCCTTATCATGAATGCTCGAAGGACCTACAGGATATTCAACAATTGTATCAACTATAATCCCACCCAAAGAGCGACGTATAGCTCGGGAAAGTTCAAGAGCTTCAAGCATATCACTGGACTCAGTTTGAAAAGGAAATGCTCGGGTAAACCCTCATAAATATGGATACGCTTACCTGAAGGATCGAAGGTCGCCAAGTGAGGGATGTCATGAATCTCTCTCTTACTAATAAGTCCAACATCAGCTCGCTTCTTGGTAGCCCCTATTTGCACCTGCTAAAGGTGTCGCCATATCAGGATGGTACAAGCCTGTGTGCATGCCTTGATAAACCTTTAATCCAGGATTCTTGGCTTTCAACGGATCAATGCCTTCACCATACGAGGTAATCATTTGTGGATAGATAAGAGATTCCATATATGCTTGAAGGGCAGGGATTTGTTCAAGCTTGTCCTAAGAAAGGTTCCATTTCTTGTCACAAAAAAGCTTCAGAATTTTCTAATACCAAGGAATCATATTCAACCTGATCCTCTAACACCTTAACATGAGCCTTCGACTTCTCGGCCAATTCAATCAACAGTTTCTCTTTATCCAAGGAGTCGTCTAGAGCAGCTATCATCTTCTTGTTCTTCTCTTTGGCCTCATCAACGTTCTTCTTGCAATTAGTGACGAGAATAGTAGTTGACTGATTGGAAGTGACGAGCTCCTTACTTTTTTCTTCCAGATCCATGTTGGCTTCCTGTTGGTTGTTAATCAGTTCAGAAAGTTCTTTATCATCTTTTCCTTCTCAAGCTGCCTCCGCAATCTCTTGCCGATAAAAATGTGGCCCTGAAAGAAAAAGTAAACAGAAAGGAACATCAATATATAAGGTTACTTATGGCAAACTAGAGGATGGATCTATCTAGCTCATCGACACTACAAATTTCCTGATCTATGGAAGGCGCACACTCCATCAGGAATGACTGGGCATGTGGCCGTTAGACGAGGGAGTTAGTAGACTCCATAGTCAAGTTGGGAACCCAACTTTTGACTTCCTCTTTGAAGTGGGAAGCCAAAACGTCTTGTCCTAATCTTTTGAAGGTCTCAGCGACCTCTTCGACTATACAACAACTGAAACTCGCCTTTTTCCCAGTGGTGGCTGGAGCCTTACTCTTTGCAGAAATAGAAACAACAGAAACCATCTCCTTCTGGACCAAAGCTGGAGGAGATGAATCAGACACATAAATAATTTTTGCTGGATGAAAAGGGCTAGAAGCTTGCAAAGCTGCCTCCTTCTTGCTCCTTTTCAGAGTAGTTCGGGTCTTTCCTACCATAGTGTTCTTCTTGGTCATGGTAGGAGGAACAATAATATTGGGAGGTGTCGTGGTAGAGGATTGACCTCCAAAAACCAAAAGTAAATCATCACTGGATAAAGTCTGAAGATTCAAAGTTTGGTCCTGAGCGAGGTACCTTAGGTCGGACAACAGCCCAAACAGTCCATAAAGCTTTTAAAGCAAAAAAAGAACAACTCAGTATCAATATTCAACAGTTAAATAGACATTAAATGTACCTAAAAACAGAAGCATACAGTCCTACCGAAATATGGGATGCCACTAGACTCTCGGACGACTTCCGAGCCCAACTGGAATGAGAAAAGAAGTGTCCTAGGTGGGAGTAGTAGAACCCACTTTGCGGAGATCAGATTGGGCCAAATTAAGAAAAAAGACCCTAGCTTCCTCGACCTCTCCATCTAGCTAGGGAAGCTTGTTACAGAAAGTTTGACTAAGATTCCATTTTGGGTAAGGTACATCTCGGATTAAATTGAAGGAAAGTCTGGCATGGAAGTAAGAATCTTTCCATAGACAGCCTGAAGACTGGAAGAGACCTACGAGCTTATACCTATGACATATTAAATTGAAGATACCCTAGACCAGAACCGCGATGTGTGGTAGAAATTCCTACCTTGAATAAACATCTAAAAAGCTCTAAGGCCATCGAGACATTATACAAATGACAGGTCGCGATGAAGCCAACCAAAGCTTTGATAGTGTTAGGAGATAATTGAGCAACAGGAAATCTCCAATAGTAAGAGATGTTGAGAAACAGGGGATGAATGTTTGGAAGAAGGATACCACCTCTTAAATTGGTTTCGTGCAGGATTATCTCACCCTCACGGTTATCGTTAGGACACTCGTCCTCGAAGGCATACTCAAGATCACCCTTGTTTAAGCCTCTCTTTTTAACTTGTTCC
Source organism: Parsonsia alboflavescens (assembly GCA_028571225.1). NCBI lineage: Eukaryota > Viridiplantae > Streptophyta > Magnoliopsida > Gentianales > Apocynaceae > Parsonsia > Parsonsia alboflavescens. The sequence goes on along the minus strand of JAOXNR010054078.1, from coordinate 33,063 downwards.
CTAATATTGGAGATGTTGGAAATAGGTTTAATCTAGAGAACCTCTAAGTCAGAAGGATCATACTTATCTTGTGTGGTCCAAGGTGAAGTCTTGGTTAAAGGAGGGATCAAAGCCATTTTTACAAAAAGATCAAACTAAGTACTCAGAGACGTAGAAGGGGTAGGAGTATGAGTTTGGACTAGCTCAGGACTGATAGAAGGAACTGACTGGGAGACATACGAGAAGATATGATTTTTCTAGAAAAGCAAAAGAAGCTAAAATAAAAAATAGAAAGAAAGAAAGGAGACTCACTAATTAGAGCTTGGAAACTTGAAAAAGAAGGAAAAATAAGTGATCCACACAGGACGCCAAGTAGAACAGAGCTTGAAGAATTTAATTGTAGAGAAGTAATATGTTTGTGGGAAGAAGAGTTTAGGTAAATTGCAAACTCTCGCAAGTGTTTCTGTTTATATGAAACAAGGAATCAGAAATTAACGTTCCTTGGGAAAAGGATTAACTGCCAGAACTGAAAAGACATAAAACTAGCCGTTACAAAAACGGAGCAACTTTTCGGAGCATGGAGTTCACAGCTTGGTAACCAGAACTTAGGCAGCACGACCTTGCATCTCACTGAGCCTAAAAGGGGGGTAATGATGGGTAAAACAGGCACAACTTGAACAACCTGACCTCACTAGCCTCAAATATAAACGCGAATACAAGAGATCCGATTCAACTTTACTAAATGAGAGTTAGCGACCTACTAGATCACTAACCTTCAATGAGCTTAGGAAAGGTCTCATTGGACCATGACCTTTGATCCAGTAAACTCCAATCCATCTCATAAACCTTCCATACCACGATTGAACATCTGTGACTCTTAACATGTGTTATAAACCTTAAAGTCACTCATCTTAACCTCTAAAGAAGCTTTTCGAGACCTTTGAAGCTCACAAGAATGTCTCCAAGTTGGTTCATAGGTCATTAACAAGCTCATAGTCCTTACACTAGAGACTTTTATGTCAAGGTACCTCATATGTAGGAATTTCATGATTCTAGGAGCAATTAGCAAGATATTATCTCACAATTATCATAAATGCCTACTTTCAAGTAATTGAGATTGACTCCAAGAAGCTAACTTCACCTAATTGGTAGCATATTAATCGATATACATTATCGAATCACACACAGATTAGAAAGGTGGCTTTTCATTCAATTTTACTCTAAACGAATACTAACTTAGGCAACGGAGATTTCCTCAGGGCGACAACCCACTCCGGTAATCTAAATCGTTCTGGTTGTGATTACAGGAGGGGTCACAGTTCGGGGTGACCCGGAGATCGTTTCCAAGCTCCATCAGGTATATTCAAAATATAAGTTTCATAAAAGCATATTTCAAAATTATTTATCAATTGTTTTTGAAATGTCTTGATTGTTTATATTTTGAAAAATAAAAATTACAAGTGTTTTGGACCGTCAACTTATACGAGCCTAGGAATAGATCATCCATTTTGCTTTGGATCCGATACCTATCCGGAAACCTTTTGGACAACTTTTGGACCTTAATTTGACCATTTTGGATCGTAAAACAAATTGGTTTTTCTCATAATAATGGTAAATTTTTTTACCGTTGCCACTCTCAAACCATATTTAATCCTTTCTTATCATTTCAAAACAAATCTTTTAGCACCAAAAGAGCTTAGAAATCCCCATTCACTTCAATGAAAAGTTCAGCTTCAATGATTTGAACTCCTTTAACATACTGATTCAATTTCAAAGATTTAAACTATTGTTACCTCCTCAATCAAGAATCATTCAAGAAGGTGCTTGATAAAGCTTCATTGTAATACCTCACTCCAAATTGAAGTGTTTCTTGATAACCATCTCCACATATCTTGTATTTATATTTTGTTTGGTTGTCTTTGTGACACAAAACCGTTGGAATGGGGTATCCTAGTTTAATTTGTTGTTGATTGGTTGTCTTCGTAACACAAAACTCTTAGAGAGGGTCATCATAGTTTGATTTGAGTTGCACTTGGTTGTCTTTGTGACAAAAAAATCCTTGGAAAGGATTATTTTAGTTTGTAACTAATTTTAAAACTTGGGTTTGTTGCCCTTGCTTTGTATTCTTTGTTGAATTTAGTGGATTTGGGTAAAAGCCTATGATAGAAAACCTTAGGCAATGAATATAGATTCACAAGGGTGAGTTGGACCACTAAAAATCGTTGTGTTTTTAGCTTAATTATCTTTTTTATTGCTTTCTCCTTTTGATATTTATTGTGTGTCAATTATTGCTGATGCGAGAAACGAGCATGACACCGGACAAAGTCAACCCAAAATGGGCCCAAGGCCCCAACCCTCAATACCTGAAAGTTAGACACACGAAGTTAACGAGGGAAGGTGGGCAGCGACCTGCTACCACCAACATCCCTGGTCACTGACCTCTTTAAGGAGAGGTCATTACCAGGCCACGACCTTTGACCCAATAAGCTCCTACTCTCATATATCTTTCATGTCTCGACCAACTTTGCGAGACTTCTAACAAAACCCCATGAGCCTACAATCACTCGGTGCAACCTCCCAAAAGAGATGGTATAGACCATTGAAGTCCACGGGCAGGTTGAAAAGTTGGTCTAGAAGTCGGTTAGAGAACTCGTAACTCTTGACTAGAGACATAAATGGAAAGATATCTCAACCGAGGGAAACTCCACTATTCTAAGAGCAATTGGTTGGATATTTTATGATCTCACAATTATCCTAATTGCCTACTGTCATGTAATACAAGAACCCTAATCAAAGAGGTAACTACTTCATCTTAATATATAATCGAATGATAATCAATTTACTGACAAGGATGGTATTTTTTTGGGTTAATTACACAAGATTACTCTCTCAGAATACTGACTTAGGCATCGGAGCTCTTTCCCGAGCGACAGCCCACTTCAGTGACCTACTTATTTTCCTCTCAGGTTGTGACCAGTGATATCATCACGGTATAGGGGTGACCCGGAGGCTACTATTGAGCTCCATCTCTTCTGGCGTTGTCTGTGGGAAGAAGCATTCTAAAAAAGCCTAGCTCTCTAGCCTATACCAAAAAATAAATAAGCCAGATGACTCAATTGCAACCAAGACAGCCGCGCCGAGGTAGACCACCAGGCAGAATGCAATTATGCACTAGATAGATAGTGCCGGAAATCTTGCCCCTAATGGAGGACACTAACAATGATCGATCCAACAAGAATAGCCAAGGCCATCACGGTCTGGACCATCTCAGAAGGCCCAAATGAACGTTCCGCCTAAGCAAGGAAGGACTGAGCAGAGATAACCTGACCAAAACAGTAATGGAAAAAATGCTAGACCACAGAGATCAAGGAGGAGTCCGGTGTCTGTCCTAGTGGACCTCCTAGAATGCATGGTTTTGGCCTTAGAGTTAATATCAGGCAGACAAGACCATATGTCAACAGGACGTACTCTGGTGCTCAACCACCTTGGAATCAAGCTGGTCACATGCAGCCCCACCAGCCATTACCTTTAGGAGCAAGGAATGACATTCGGCCTCCTGAGGAAGGTCGGGAAATAGGTCGAGCACCAGAGGTCTCAAGGGGTATGAGTCTAACCTATGAGTGACCTCAGAGAAACCCTAGGGAACGGAAAGGGTTGTGACCTACGTGACCGGCTTAATCGAGTCGTCATATCATGAGGTCAGAGACAAGATGCTGGTCTTTTAGAGCAGGGGAGCTCACTGAGAACTCCTCTTGGTAAAAGGATACCCCGTTGACGAAACCTAATAAAAAAAGACAGGTAACGATGCTCGAGAGGTAGCCCCCAATCTATTGAATAGAGTGACTCCCACAGCCAACCAGGAGAGAAATGGAGATCAAGAGATATAGAGTAACATGGACCTTTCAGGACTGCTCGGATGCTGCCAGGGTTTAAAGCCCCACAAGTGGAGGCAAAATATGACGGCCTAACGGAACTACTATAGCACATAGATGAATAAGTGTCTTACATGAAGATGTTTGAATACCCTAACCATGTCAAATGCCAAGTTTTCCAGTCAACATTAACCAAGAAAGCAAAATCTTGGTTCAAAGGCATTCCAGAAGCAAGTTTCTTGATCTGGACAGAGCTAAAGGGGCTATTTCTGAAAAACTATCAGAGCAGCACGAGATGTGAGAAAGACTTCAATGACCTCTTCAGCATCAAACAAAAGTTTGGAAAGAGCACAAGAAGCTACTACAGTAGCTTCAATGATGAGGCAATAGAGATCGAGCAAAAGAACGATGCCATCTACATCACTACTTTCAAGTAGGGATTGCAAGAGGGGTACGTAGCCCTCAAAATAGCAAAAGAACCAGTGAAAAACCATCAAGGAGCTGTAAACGCTCCTTGAAAAATTGATAAAGGCTGAAGAAACAGCAGTCTAGACGAAGATTCTTGGTTTTGCCTCGGCCATTTAAAAAGACAACAAAGGGCTCCCGAAAAGCCCTTTAACCTTGAAAAGGGATAGGAAGGACCCTCGCCTAAAGGGAGGAACCTCAGACAAGAAGAGAAAGAGCATCCCAGACCTCGTGACCACCCCCCTTACAACCTCACGAGTCAAAATACTGGTGATCATGGAGAAGAAAGGTCTCCTGAAGCCGCCAAGACTTCTCAAAAGTCCCTAAGCCAAAAAAGACCCTACCAAGTTCTGCCACTACCTTAAGGACCATGGCCATCTCACGGAGGATTGCTTTTACCTCAAACGTGAGATTGAGAGGTTAGTAAATGAGGGCCATTTGCAAGAGTTCTTGGCAAAGAATACAGGCCCTGAAAATCTGCCTTCAGCAGCTCCACATAATCAACAACTTCCGGTCGGCGAGATAAATTCCATAGAGAGAAGGTCAAAACTAGCATAGGGAGAAGATTCAGAACCCCAAACGGTGTCACTCCAGATTGGAGATCCTAGTACAAAAAATATTAGTTGACACTGGGAGCGCAGTGAATGTCTGATACAAAAGGGCATTCGATCAAATGGGGATAGACAGGAGCTCACTGATAAGGTCAGGCACTGCCTTAACCAGTTTCAATGGTAGCAAGACCTACACGGATGGGATTCTACGAGTTCCAACCAAAGTCTACATGGATGGTAGGGGGGTCACCTAGGTCATGGATTTGTTAGTGGTCAATGCCCCAGGAACCAACAATGCGATCCTGGGAAGAAGGGGGGTCATGGACCTGAAAGCAGAGATTTCCTTGTTGAACTATTGCATGAAAATCCAGGTCGGAGGAGCCTGGGTCATCCTTCAAGGAGATAAACAGCTTGCCACGGAATGTTACCTTGCTGAAGGTAATGAGTAGAGCTCGACGGAGCTCAAGTAGGAAGACTTCATTGACCTTCCAAAAGGGAATGATAATTTTAGAATTCAAGCGGTCAGCAGAGGAGAAAAAGTGTTCCTCAACCCGGAATACAATGAGAAAGGATAGAGATAGGAGAGCTACTACCACCTAAAGTTAAAGGGAAGCTCATTGACTTCATACAAGAATACCTGAAGGTCTTTGCCTGGCAACCTGGCAACACAAGGTCGGGCTTAAACCAGGGGTCAAGCTAGTATAACAAAAGAAAAGGAGCTTCGCTCTGGAGTGAAACGAGGTCATAGCACGAGAAGTCCAAGCTCTTCTTAACTTTGGAATCTTAAAAGAAGTAGTGTACCCCGAATGGTTAGCCAATCCAGTAGTTGCACCTAAGAAAGAAGGAGCTTGGAGGATGTGTGTGGATTTTACTACATTAAACAAATACTGCTAGAAGCATTCTCACCCACTCCCGAGCATAGATCAAATGGTGGATTCAACAGCCGGCTACCAATGGCTATGCTTCCTAGACGCCTACAAAGGGTACCACCAAATTCCAATGGCAATAGAGGACATGGAAAAGACCTCATTCATCATCGAGGTGGGAACCTATTGCTAAACCAAGATGTCGTTTGGCCTAAAAAATGCAGGAGCAGATTTCTAACGAGCTATGCACAAGGTTTTCAAAAACCAGCTTGGGAGAAACATTGAAGTTTATGTGGACGACATTGTCATCAAGTCCAAGACCTCAGAAGACTTCATTGAAGATATTATGGAGACTTTCCAAACACTGAAAGCAACCCATATGAAGCGCAACCCAGAGAAGTATACCTCCGGGTTTCTGCGGGAAAATTCCTGGACTTCATGATATCAAAACGAGGCATTGATGCCAACCCCAACAAAATAAAAGCATTGTTAGACTTGAAACCTCCCAGATACATTAAAAAGGTTCAAAGTCTAATAGGAAAGATGGTGGCATTGGGGCTTTTCATCAGTGAAATGGCTGACAAAGGAGAAAAACGCTACGACATCATAAAATAACCAAAAGACTTTCAGTGAACTGAGAATTGCCGAAAAGCTTTTGGGAAACTGAAAGACTTCCTAGGAAAGCCCCCTCAACTAGTCTCTCCAAGGTCAGGAGAGGAAATTTTAATGTACTTTACTGCAACAGAGAAAGCAGTCAACTCGATGCTACAGGTAGAAAGGTCAGGTTTACAATTTCCCATTTATTATGTATGTCGTTTGCTCCAAGGTCCTGAAATTAGATATTTAGACCTCGAAAAATTTTTGTACCTCATTGTTATTACCTCAAGGAAGCTAAAGCCATACTTTGAAGTTTACCCGATAAAAGTGTTAACCAATTTACCACTGAAGCAAGCTTTGGTGAAGCCTGAGCTATCCGGCAGGACAATGAAGTGGTCTCTCAAGCTGTCGAGATATCAAATTGAATTTTAGCCAAGGAAAGCATTCAAAGCTCAAGCTCTCTCGGACTTTGTAGAAGAATGCACAAAAACCCCATTGGAGCTCACAAGCACTAGTGAAAATAATATCTCGACCATGTACATAAATGGCTCCACTGAAAAGGAAAATTCAGGTGCGGGAATTGTACTGATCAGCCCTAAGGGAATGAGAATCCCTTACTCTGTGAAGTTCAACTTCCCAACCTCAAACAAGGAATCCAAATATGAAGCTCTCTTAGTAGGTCTAAGACCTATAAGAGCTCTAAAAGTGCAAAAATTACACGTCAAAACTGATCACAAGTATAGCCAGCCAAGTCATTGGGGAATATGAAGCTAGAGAAAAATACATGATCAAATATCTCAGAAGAGTAAGAGATATAGCATCAAAACTTGAGCATTTTGAGCAAATACCCAGAGAGCAAAATACCGAGGCCAATGCACTATGTAAAGTCTATCGAGAGATAGCCGGCACAAAAGCAGAGCTACCGGTGGAACAACTATACTCTCCTAGCATAAACCAAGAGGAGAACTTGTTTATAGATTATCAGGCAAACTGGAGATATTCGATCTACAAATTCCTCGAAGATGGTGACCTTCCTCAAAGATCAGTCCCCACAGAGGCTCGCCAAGTGCGAAGATGGTCACCTCGCTACATTCTAATTGGAGATGACGAGGTATACAGAAGGTCATACACATGGCCATTACTCAAGTGCAAAAGTAGTGGAGAAGGACAGTATGTCATTGAAGAGGTACATAGTGGAACATGTGGATCACACATAGGAGCAAAAACTGTTGCCAAGAAAATACTATTGGTCTTCAATGGTTTTAGACATTGACAAAGCCATACAAAAATGCACGAGCTGCCAGTTATACAGAAACAAATCACAAGTGCTACCAACGAGGTATCAATCCATTAACTCATCAGTACCTTTTGATATCTGGGGTATTGACATTCTAGGAAATTTTCCGAAAGGAGTGGGAGGTGTTCAATTCTTATTTCTTGTTATAGAATACTTCACTAGATGGGTTGAAGCTGAGTCGTTGGCAATAATTTCATCTCCAAAAGTCTAGTCTTTTGTGTGGAAGAACATCATATACAGGTTCGGAATCCCCCGAGGTATAATTTCAGACAATGGACGACAATTCCTTGGCGACCCATTCAAAACTTTCTGTGAAAATTTGAACATTGAATAGAGGCTGACCTCTGTAGCTTATTCCTAAGCAAATGGACTAGCTGAAGTCATAAACAGAACCATTTTGGAAGGTTATAAGAAAAGACTCATCGAGCTCGAAACAGAAGGTAGCAAACCTTCCTGGCCAGGCGAAATTCCAAGCATCTTGTGGGCATGTAGAACCACACTTAGGAAGGCTACTGGAGAAACACCATTTGGCCTATGCTTTGGTGTAGAGACAATAATGCCGGTCGAGATTAGCATGAAGTCGTTAAGATTGACTGAATATGATTCAGTCTTAAACATGGGGGGAGAAGGGCAGACCTCGACCTCCTTGAGGAAGTAAGAAACAAAGCAATAGAGGCTGATAGAATGTAAAAAAGGCAGGTTACAAATTTTTTCAACAAAAGAGTGAAAGAAAAGCATTTCACAGTTGGAGAAATGGTCATGAAAAGGTCAGACGTTGGAAAACTTTGACAACTAACCTAGCTTCAAGAAAGCTGGGAAGGACCTCATATAATCCAAGAGGTCCACAAAGGAGGGAGTTATAATCTTGCTGATCTCAAAGGAAGATAACTCCTAAGACCTTGGAACATTTGCATCTAAAGAATTTTTTGCCTAAGGCTTCCAAGAAACTGTTTGAAAAGACCTCGCTGTGCGGCGAGGTGACCTTAGCGACCTCTTCAGCTTAGTTTGAGCAAGGAACGAATAAAAGATAGGTTTTTTAGAACTTATTGAGATCTTACTTCATCTTGCTTACTTTAGTTTTAAAAATAGCTCAGTTCAAAATGTAAATTCAAAGTGTTAAAGCAAAGGCAAGATATTTGGGGAAAAGTAAAGCTGTTATAAAATGAGAGGCCACAAACAAACCTCTAAAGAAAAATATCCAATTCAAAGCAGAAACATATTTGGTATTTTAGATATGAAGGAAAAACTAGTGGCAGACCCCATTCTATTACAAGGTCTTCCCCATGTTGTTTTTTCACTACCTGTGAATGAGGGGCTCATTATCATCCTCTGGAATTACTTCTGGGACGGAGGTGCTTAAAATACTTGCAGGGTAACCAATAACATTATCAGAATAAAGGTCTACCTAAGAATGTACGAGTAACTCAGAAACAAAAGGCTGAGTACCTCTTCGGAACTAGTATGCAGGAGTTGAGTGAAGTATTGAGTAATCAAATCTCCACAACTAGGTTCAGTCATACCTTCTGGGCAAGCATGATCCACAGGGGAAATGTCCATGACCTCCCTATTTAGGACCTCCTTTGCTGCAACTTCCACCTAGGCACGAGCCTCCACTTGCTCTTCCCCTTTCTTGGAATGCCTTCTCCAGTTCGGCAGACCCTAGCTAGGACCTCCGCCGCAGCCCCATCTTCCTGAAAAGTTTCCATAGGATCTTCCTTGACCCACAGAAGAGGACCAGCAGCATCTAGGTGGTATAACCCCTCATGGACCTCGGGATCAACCTTTAGGTCCTCATTGAGCTCTCGAAGCTTATCAACCACCTCCACATAGAGCTCGTAGAGCTGAGGGTGAAGGAGGGCCTCCACATAATCTCTGAAGGCTGGCACTCGATCAAGTTTGTCCAAGGACAGGTCACCCTCTTCATCATAAAAGGATTTGAAATCCCAAAGCCTGACCTCGAGGTCCAGGATGAGCTCTTTTTGCTGGTTACTAAGCTTGAGTAGCTGCTTAGTTTTCTGGTCAGCCTCCCATAAGGTTGAAAACATGGCCTGGCTGTCGGCCCTGGCTCCATCAATATCTTTCTTACATTCCTGCAGAAAGTTGAACAACTCAGTGGAGTGGGTGCTGGCCTTCTCAGCAGTGGCCCTAAGCATAGTGACCTCCTTAGCTAGTTGGGACTTCTCATCTTGGAGTCTGTGATCAAGTTGGAGAACTCCTGATCCTTCTTGTCCTTTTCTTTTAGCTTTCTCAGCTGGTTGCCAAGAAAGACATGATTCTACAACTAGTGAAAATGGAGATCAGTACTAAAGATAAGTTGAAACAAATCGGCTACCAAAATAAGTGAAAGATGGAAGGAGGTACTAAATGTGGCCAGCTCCCTGTCAGTAAGTTGCCGGGATAGTTCTCGATCAACTGGTGGAATGCACCCCATCACGAATGATTGGGAATGCGGAGATTGGAAATGGGAGTCTAAAATGATCATGGGCCCACCTTATGGTCCCCTCGACAGCATGGGTGGCCAGTGCAGCATCCCTCAACCTTTAAATGTATTGGCGACCTCCTCGGCCGCACAACTTTGGAACTCCGACCTTGACCTCGAGGTCACTGGTACCTTCCCCTTTCCGAAGGAGCTTGCAGGGGTTTTCTTTGTGGATTGAGAACAGAGGGAGGAGGAAGAGATTGTAATTTTTATAGGCCTGCCCATAAAGCAGCGACCATGGCTTCCCTCTTTAGGGTGGTTTGGGTCCTGTGAACCACCACCAAATGTTTTCCCTTAGCTTGACGAATAAGAATTTTGGCAGGAGTGGTGCAGCAGAAGAGGCACTAGCGATTCCCCCGACCCCACCGGCAGAAGCTTGAGTGATGAGGACATCGTCTAAGATGGACTGGGCAGTTTGGACCACCAGATTACACCGGTTAAGCCCTCGCTAGGGAGCCTATGAAGGTCTAAGCAATTGCAAGGAAAACGGGCCCGATCTAGACTGATTTGGACCTTCAACCTTGGGATACGGGTTAGACCAATAATCTTAGAATGGGCTAAAACTTGACTGGGCTACTAGAGACCGCCCAATAAGCAATACTCATACCTTAGCTATGACCTATGACATTTTTCGGCCATCCGGGACCATCTTGATGGGTTTTCAGGCACTTTTTATGTTTTTCGGATTTAATTATATTTTAGGGATATTTCCATAATTTTGTTTTTTTTTTCTTATTATATCTGAATTGGATTAGGATTCTTTTATTTAAATCCGATTAGGATTCTTTTAATTAATTCCGATTAGGTTTATGATAGATTCAGGTTATAAATATTTCATTTTGTCTTAGTTTTAAACAAGCTTTGTTTTTTCGACATTATTCCAGGAATCGAATTCCTTCTCTTTTACTTTTGGTTTTGAATTGCAATTTAAGTTAGGCCAAAATCGTGAGTGATCACACAAAACACCCCCTGGATCTTTTTCCTGTTTGGTTGTTGTCAGATAATTGGTGACGATCCAAAAATCGTCCTGCATCAACTTGGTATCAAAGCCTTGATTTTAGATCATCCAAAGTTTGAGTTTTTGAAAGTTTTCCGAAATTGTTGCCGTCGCACTGTTCATCGACACTGTTCTGCTACTGTTCTGTGATTGGTCACTGTCACTGTTCATCGATTTTACTATTCAGCCTAATTAAACTTTATTGGTATTAGGATTTTGAAAATTTTGATAGAATTTCAAAAATTCTATCAGAATGGAGCCAAACAAAGAGGAACCGTATCTTCGAGATGTGATGGAGTTGTTGTGGGCCACGTTAGTATGCTTGGAGGTGCAAAATCGTGTTGAGCCATTGGCGCAGGAAGAGCAACCGCACAACAGAGAAATCGTTCCACCTGGGAATGTCGATCGCCAGCAGCATCAGGAGGTAAATTATGGTAGATGGGAAACTAGTTTTCGGATCGAAATTCTTGGGTTCCAAGGGGGGTTGAATCCGGACGAATACATCCACTAGACTAAGCAATGATGTTTTCCACTGAAGGAGGTACCTTTGGATAAGCAAGCACCACTTGTTACAATACGGTTCAGAGACAGAGCTGCGGCTGGGTGGCATGCGCAGCATTACAGGCGGTACATGGATGGAAGGCCGCCAATTGATTCATGGGCGGCCTTGAAGTCGGAGATGAATAGAGAATTTCTACCTCCAAACCACGAACAGGTAATATATGGAAAGCTATATGGGTTGACACAAGGAAGTCATACTGTTGAGGAATATACAACTGAATTCTATCAGCTAGTGGCTAGATATCAGTTAGTGGAGGCAAAACCGAGATTAGTCGCCATGTATTTGGACTGGCTGAGATTGTTGATACGAGATGAATTGTCTATTCACAACATATACAGTGTGGGAGAAGCACACATGAAGCGCAGGCTGTTGAGTAGAGGTTCATGCAAAACTAAGGGTTTCAGGGCAGAGGAAATTTGATACTAGGCCAAGGGTCGGGACAGAGTTCAGGCAGTAGAGCCCCATTACCTAATGTAGCTTCGGGTTCCCAACAAGTGTTTGAATTTATTGCATTATTCCAGTCAGTGTCCTAAGGCCCGAGCTCAACTTTACACGGAAGAAAAAATGGAGGGGGAATAAGCTGAAGAGTTCCCAGAGGATATGGAGTTTGAGGAAGATATTTGCTTGGTTGATCCTGATTATATCCAGGGTGATAGTTTGGTAATGCGCAGGATGTGTTTGGCATCTATGACGAGTGAGGATTGGCGACGGCATGACATTTTTTCAGCCAAGTGCCTTATGGCTAGGTAAACGTGAAAGGTGATTATCGACTCCGGTAGTTGGGAGAATGTGATTGCTGAAGAGGCTGTGAAGAAATTGGAATTAGCAACCATACCCTATCCTCATCCCTACAAACTCAGTTGGGTGAATAGAGATGTTGATATTCAAGTCAGCAAGCGCTACAAGGTTCATCTCTCTTTTGGTCCAGAGTATGAGACGACGATAGAGGCTGATGTGGTTCATCTGGATGCGACACATATTATCTTGGGGCGTCCTTGGTAGTTTGATAACCAAGCAATGTACAACAGGTACACTCACATGTACATGTTGAGATCGGAGGGGAGAAAAGTGATCCTAAAGCCACTTTCAGAGAATACCGGCCAGAAGGCAGTGATTTGTCAACCAAGCTGAGAGTTTGAGGGGAGCCTAGACGGAGAGGTTGTCTGTTTTTCCTTGGTGAGTACATCCGAGAGTTTCGACTAGGAGCAGTTGAATGTGCCAGAGGAACTGTGGAAGGAAGGTGCCGGACGGTTTTGAGGAAGTGATTTCGAGCGACTTGCCGCCCAGATTACCACCAATGAGAGATATCCAGCATATGATTGATCTAATTCTAGGCTCAGTGTTGCCTAATAAGGCACATTACAGGATGACTCCACAACAACATGACGAGCTGAAACGACAGGTCCAGGAACTTCTGGATAAGGGATTTGTCCAAGAGAGCATTAGTCCATGTGCGGTGCTAGCATTATTGGTACTAAAGAATGATGGTTCCAGGGGAATATGTGTGGACAGTAGAGCAATTAATCGGATTACTATCAAGTATCGATTCCCCATACCGAGGCTTGATGATATGCTTGATCAATTGAGTGGAGCAACGGTATTCATGAAGATTGATTTGAAGAGTGGGAACCATTAGATTCGGATCAGGCCGGGTGACGAGTGGAAGACAGCCTTCAAGACGAAAGAGGGGTTGTACTAATGGTTGGTGATGCCATTCGGATTGTCAAATGCGCAGAGTACCTTCATGCAAGTAATGAACCAAGTTTTGAGACGTTTTCTCAATACTTTTGTTGTGGTATACTTTGATGATATTCTGATATATAGTAAGTCTGTTGTTGAGCATGTTGGGTATGTGGAACAAGTCCTTACTGTTTTGCGTGAGCATAAGTTGTTTGCTAACCCTACTAAGTATGTGTGGATGGTTGAGAGACTTGTGGTTTTGGGATATGTGGTGACTGGAGATGGAATTTTGCCAGATGAAAGGAAAGTGCAGGTTGTTGTGAATTGGCCATCACCTATTACTGTGATAGAGTTGAGGTCTTTCTTAGGCCTTGCAAGATTCTATAGGCGATTTGTCAAGAGATACAGCAAGGTAGCTGCACCCTTGACGGAGTTGTTGAAACAGGATAGATTCGAATGGATAGAAAGGGCATAGGAAGCTTTCGATGCTCTGAAGGATTGATTCTCCTTTGGTATTGCCGAATTTTTACAAGGTATTTGAGGTTGACTATGATGCGTCAAAGACAAGTATTGGAGCTATTCTGAGTCAGGTGGGGAAGCAAGTTTCATATTATAGTGAGAAACTGAGTGGAGCGAAGTTAACCTACTCAGTTTATGACCTCGAGCTGGATGCCATTGTGAAGTCATTGCAGCATTGGCGACATTACTTGATATAGAGGGAATTTGTGATGTTTTCTGACCATCAGGCACTGAAGTGTTTGCAGGGACAGCACAAGTTGAGCATGAGACACGCAAAGTGGGTAAGCGCTTTGCAGGAATACAGGTTTAGTATTCGTCATAAATCTGGTACTCTGAACAAGGTAGCTGATGCCTTGAGTAGAAGGAGCTTGTTGATTACGACAATGCAGGTGTACATTTTGGATTTCGCAAGCTTGAAGGAGGATGTTCGAGCAGATGAGCATTTTAGAGGTATTATAGCTGAAGTTGAGAGTGGAAGCCGAACTGATTACGACCTTCATGATGGGTTTCTGTTCAAAGGTAATTGTTTGTGCATCATTAATACTTCTCTACGCATGTTGATTATACAGGAATTGCACAATCAGAGACATTTTGGCCGGGATAAAACTGCTTAGCTAATGCATCAGAGGTTATATTAGCTAGGACTTGATAGAGATGTCAAGACATATGTAAGGATGTGTTGTGTCTGTCAAGAGGTGAAGTGGACAGATACAAATCAGGGACTATAAATTTCGTTGCCAATACCAGATCAGCTATGGAAGGATTTCTCCATGGATTTTTGACGAAGATGCAATTAGAATTGCTCTTAGTCTTCGATATAGAAAAAAAACAACAGTAGAATTTTCGTCATTATGCGATTATAATCACCAACGATGAAGGTTTAAAGACAATTGAGAATTTTCTGTATATTCAATCTACTGAAAGCTGTTCAAGAAAAACAAAATTAAATAAACCTCCATGAATGCTAAACCTAATCGGAAACGGAATGCTAAACCTAATAGGAAAAAAAACGCTAAACCTAATTAGAAATGGAAATTTTTTTATAAAAAAAACACAACTACCAAAATTACGAAAATATCCCTAAACTTAAAAATGTTTTAGAAAACGGTAAAAGGATCGAAAATCCCTCGAGGCCCTACGTCCAAGTCCCCCCCCCCAAAATTCCGAGCCATATCTCTAATCATCGCTGAACGCCTAGGCACTTGTGGCTCTTTTTTCTTGGTCAGTTCAACCTGCTCTTGCTCATATTGACTTGCACCGTTCGCTCCTGCATCAAGCTCCCCCTTTTCAGAAAAGCTTGTCCTCAAGCTCAAAGGGTCCTCATGAACCGAATACAAATGCTTCACATTGAACACGTTGGTGATGAACATCCCGTTGGGCAACTCCACATGGTAAGCGTTGGAACCCAGCTTTTCAAGTACCTGGTATGGACTAATTTTGCATGGCTTCAACTTGTTATACTCCCCCAATGGATACCGATCTAGACTCAGATATACCCACACAAGGTCACCCACTTCGAACTGCACCTCTCGACGATGACGATTAGCTCTATCTATATGCTTGGCATAGGTCTTCTAAAACACAGCTTTCACCTTAGCATGGAGTGATGTCAATTCTTCCATCCGATCATCCACTTTCCTGAACCCAGATTCAGGAGTTTCAATTGGCAAAAGTTCTAACGGCCCACGAGGCATGAAGCCATAGACAATTTGGAATGGTGTGTAACCTGTCGACCGATTGACACCACTGTTAAACTTGAACTTAATCTTGGGCAGCAAGGTATCCCATAAATCGAGAGCTTTTACCCAAGCATGCAACATGTTTCCCAAACTACGGTTGACAACTTCCATTTGTCCATCTATTTGTGGATGGAAAGGATTGGAGAACTTCAGTGTTGTACCCATCCTTTTCCACAATTCAAGCCAGAAGTGACTCATGAATAGTGAATCACGATCTGAGACAATCAATAATGGCAAACCGAAATGCCTCACTACAGCATCAAAATACAAGGCAGCACACCGTGAGGCATCCATGGTAGTTTTGCAAGCTGTGAATATTGCCATCTTACTAAATCTATCCATGACTACCATCACGCTGTCATTGCCACGAGACTTCCTTGGCAACCCCACAACAAAATCCATCGACACATCACTCCAGGGTGCCTTGGGAACCGGTAATGGATGGTACAACCCTTGGGACGATTCACCTCCTTTCTCCTGAGCACAAACATGACACCTCTTCACATAGGTCTGAACATCCTGATCTATACTCGACTAATAAAACCTCGCTCGGACCAATGTAATCGTCTTGTCCTTACCAAAGTGTCCTTGCTCATGCAACTCCTGTATAATCAATAAATGCAAAGAAGTTGTTGGAACACAAAGGCAATTGCTGCAAAAAAGATACCCGTCATGTAGTACATTATCTTATGCCATCCCATGATTAACGTCTTCCATCACACGGCCAAAGAATTCATCGTCCTTCAACGATTCCCAAATCTGTTCAAAACCTAGCGTGTAAGCATGCATCACTGAAATCAATACATGCATTCGGCTGAAAGTGTCTGCAGCTTGGTTGGTCATGCCTGACTTGTGTCGAAGAAAGAACGAGAACTCCTGCAGTTGTGCTACCCACTTAGCCTGTCGAGCACTAAGCTTGTGCTGCCCCTGCAAAAACTTCAGCACCTCATGATCAGAGTAGAGAATAAACTCCCTTTAAATCAAGTAATGCCTCCAAAACTGAAATGCCTTGACAAGAGCATACAACTCCACATCATACATCGAGTAATTCAGTTTCAGACCACCTAGTTTCTTACTGTAGTATGCCACAAGTCGTTCGTTCTGAGAAAGAACTGCCCCAATCCCAACCTTTGAAGCATTACATTCAACTTCAAATAGGTCTTCAAAATTTGGCAATTGCAATAAAGGAGCTTGCGTTAACCTATCTTTCAAAGCTTCGAAGGCACTTTAGGCTTCTTGTGTCCATACAAACCGTGAGTCCCTCAATAAGCCTGTCAGTGGTGCGATGATTCTACCAAAATCACGGACAAACTGCAGAAAAAATCCTACCAGTCCAAGGAAAGACCAAACCTGTGTAACTGATGTTGGAATCGGCCACTCGCGAATTGTAGCCACCTTTGAATCATCCGGCAAAATTCCTTCGTCTGTCACAACATACCCAAGGAAGACCAGCCGGTGCACCATCCATATACACTTTGACTGATTAGCAAACAATTGATGTTGCCGAAGTGTGTCCAATACCATCTTGACATGCTTGATGTGCTACTCTGAAGTGCGGCTATAGATCAGAATATCATTGAAGTATACGACGACGAAGTCATTAATAAACGACCTCAAAACCTGATGCAATATAGACATAAACTTGTTGAGGGCATTGGACAACTTAAACGGCATCACTATCCACTCAAACAACCCATCCTTCGTCTTGCACGCCGTCTTCCATTCATCCCCTGGACGAAGACGAATCTAATGGTATCCGTTCTTTAAGTCCACATTCCAAAACACTTTGGCCCTACTCAACTACTCTAGCATGTGGTCAAGGAGTGGAATGGGAAAACGGTACTTTACCGTGATTCGATTGACCGCCTTGCTGTCTACACACATGCGCCACGACCCATCTTTGTTTGGCACTAGCAAAGCCAATACCGCACAAGGACTAACACTTTCTCGAACGAAGCCTTTGTCTAAAAAATTTTGCACTTGTTTCTTCAACTCCTCACTTTGTTCTAGTGACATTTTGTAGTGAGCTTTGCTCGGCAATGGAGCTCTTGGTACAAGATCGATCTGATGTTGCACGTCTCGCAAGGGCAGAACTCCTTCCCGTAAATCTACTAGAAGAGCATCCTTGTAGTTCTCCAATGTCGGCTTAACAGCATCCGAAACATCCCCACAACTTTCTATCGAAGCCAAGCAATGTGCGACCAATGCAAAACAAACATCTTGTTCCCAAACTAACTCCTCAAATTCTGCACTAGACACACAGAGGACTGTCTTCTTCTCCCCTACATTGCTCTCCCCCAGCGGCTTCAATACTTAGCGTTTATCTCTTGTTCCAATGGTATGCATGTGATCATGACCATCATAGACGGGATTGTTATCAAGCTGAAATGGCAGTCCAAGAATCAAGTGTGACACGTCCATTGGTATGACGTCAGCCTAAATCGTTACTGAATAATTCGGACCGATGCTCATCTACACTTTTCACAATCGGTCTACCCAAATTTCCTTGTCATGGCTCACCTAACCAAGTCGGTAAGGGTGAGGGTGCGGCTCCGTAGTCAGTCCTAACTTTGTCACTGCTTCCTCAGATATGACATTCTCCCAATTACTAGAGTTTGTGATCACTCGACAACTCTTGCCCCTAATCGTGCAACGTGTTGTGAAGATATCCCTTCTTCGCCAATCCTCATCACTCTTGGGTGCCAAACAGATTCGCCTCATTGCTAAACTCTCCCCGTGCACATCCTTAGGGTTGACAATTTTCAGCTCCCCTTCGGTGTCCTATTGATCGAACCACAAAGCAGCTGCGATCTATGACACTGAATGGAGGCCTTGTTTGAGGGAGGCCTGGCCACTAGAATTCCAACTCTTGCCGAAGGTGGTATGGCTATAGAAGCCACCCTTGGTACCACTGCTACACTTGATGAGGGCTGTGAGGTCCGAGATGAACCAAATGGAGGAGTTGGAACAATTCGACCAGTTGGAAGCCGCTGTCTATTCAAAGTTTTCTCCATGGCCTTTGGCCTTCAACTGAGCATCCGTCACGCTCAAAATAGTATGAACTTGAAGTGCATCACGCAATGGCAACCTCAAATCCTGAATATATCTCGCCACCAGTTGTTCCTCCGTTTCTCACAATTGATTTCGAGAAACAAGGTTATAGAATTCCAAGGTGTAGTCGTCCACACTCTTCACTCCTTGAATTAACGCCTGCAATTCTTCATAGATTGTTTGTCGATAATTCAAAGGTAAGAATTCTCGACTCATCTCCCGTCGCAGCTCGTTCCAGGTTTCAATTCGAGGTAGCCTATCTTGATATCTCTGATATTTGTTAGCTTGCCACCATGCTGCTGCCCTGCTCCAGAACCTCAAAGCTATCAATGTGGCTTGTTTCTCCTGTGGAACTTCTTTGATATGTAGCAAATCATCCACCACTATCGACCAATCAAGAAATTCGTCCGGGCTCAAACTTTCAGTGAACTCCGGAATTTCTAACTTGAACCCTCCATCCCATTGGTTCTGTCCGTCGCACACAGCTTCATAATTCTACCTCTGATAGGGAAAAGGTCTCTGAAAATACCTTTGTGCCCGGTATGGCTCCTCCTCAAATGGTATCGGCTCACCCTCTTCTTCTGCCTGAAATTTCGGTTGCCCCAAGGGCACAGTTAGTCCGGGTACCTTTGACCATCTTAGTGGAGCGGTAGGTTGATGCGGATTTGGCACGACTAGCTGTTGAGGTGGCGGCACTGGATTCGCTTGCATGGGTGCGAACCACGCCATCATCTGCTGCATGAATTGCCACCTCTCCTCACGCTCTTCCTCTTGCCGCCTCCTAGTTTCGTCCTATTGCAACTTTCGCTCTTCCCCTTCTTCTTCCAACCGTTGTAACAGATTGGAAACAATAGGGTTGAGATCGTTGTTATCACTACTAGACATGTTGTCTGGTTGTTGGTGGGTGGATTAGGGTTTGATACGTTGACGAATATGTAATTAGAATTGCTCTTAGTCTTTGATATATATATATATAAAAAAAGCAACGGTAGAATTTTTGTACTTATGCCATTATAATCACAAACGATGAAGTTTTCAAGAACTTCAATGAAGTAGCCGAAAATAAAGAACACAAGCCTATTGAGAATTTTCTATATATTCAATCTATTGAAAGCTGTTCAAGAAAAGCACCATTAAATAAACCTCCATGAATGCTAAACCTCGTCGGAAACGGAATGCTAAACCTAATAGGAAATGGAACTTTAAACCTAATCGGAAACGGAAATTAAAAAAAAAAAACACAACTACCAAAAATACAAAAATACCCCTAAACCTATAAAATATTTCAGAAAACTGTAAAAGGATCGAAAAGCCCTCAAGGCCCTATGTCCGAGCCCCCCCTTCCGAGCCATATCTCTAATCCTCGCCGAACGCTTAGGCACTTGTGGCTCTGTTTTCTTGGTCAGTTCAGCCTGCTCTTGCTCACATTGACTTGGACCGTCCGCTTCTGCATCAATTTTGTAGCAGGATTGCCACGGACAACGAAGGGGATGGATTAAATAATGGTGGTTGTTGATCGATTTACCAAAATGAGTTGCTTCCTTCTATGCAAAACAACATTGGATGCAAATAAAGTTGTTGGTCTATATTTTTCTGGGGTTGTTCGACATTGTGGGTTGCCATCGTCGATAGTTTCGGACAAGGACAGCAAGTTTATGGGGCATTTTTGGCGAGAGTTGTGGAAGAGACTTGGTGCGAAACTAAAATTTAGCAACCCATATCATCCCCAAACTGACGGGCAAATTGAGATTGTCAACCGAAGTCTTGGGAATTTGTTACTTGCAAATGTCCATGAATTCAAAAGTTGGGATCTTGGCTTACCAAAAATTGAATTTGAATTTAATTCGTTGGTGAATTGATCCACAGGGTTCGCACCATTCCAAGTGTGGTATGGGTTTCTAATGAGAGGTTCGCTTGACCTTCTCCCTATTGACGAAACAGAGAAGCCGAGCAAGAAGGTGGATGAACGAGTTGTTGATTTATGAGATTTACACGCTGTTGTGAAGGCTAGACTTGAGCAGAGTTATGCCAAGTAAAAGGTGAGAAATGATCAGAGTCAACACCAACAATTTTTTGAAGTTGGTGATCTGGTATAGGTCTATCTACCACGGGAAAGGTATCCGCAGGGAGCTTACACCAAGCTCAAACCGAAGAGGATTGTACCTTGTCAGGTGTTGGAGAAATTTGGGCAACAACACCTATAGGGGTTGAGTTGCTGAATGATATGTTTATCTCTGATATCTTTAATGTCCATCATCTAACCCCTTATGCAAGTGAGAATTCCTGCTTGAGGACAAGCTTTTCAGAGGACAGGGAGAGTGATGAGGACATCGTCCAAGATGGATAGGCAGTTTGGACCACCAGATTACACCGACCAAGCCCACGCCAAGGAGCCCACGAAGGTCCAAAAGACTACAAGGAAAACGAGATTGATCCAGACTAATTTCCACCTTCTACCTCGGGATACAGGTCAGACCACTTGTCTCGGAATGGGCTGAAACTTGATTGAGCTACTGGAGATAGCCCAATGAGCAAGCTATGACCTATGACATTTTTCGGCCATCCGAGACCATCTAGATGGGTTTTCGGGCATGTTTTTCGGATTTAATTATATTTTAGGGATATTTAAGTAATTTTGTTGGTTTTTTTATTATTTCTGAATCGGATTAGGATTCTTTTATTTAAATCTGATTAGGATTCTTTTAATTAATTCCGATTAGGTTTAGGATAGACTTAGGTTATAAATATTTTGTTTTGTCTTAATTTTAAATAAGCTTTATTTTTTCAACATTATTCCAGGAGTTGAATTCTTTCTCTTTTACTTTTGGTTTTGAATTGCAATTCAAGTTAGGCCAAAATCGTGAGTGATCAAGCAAAATATCCCTAAATCGTGAATGATCACGCAAAACATCCTCAGTTTCTTTTTCCTATTTGGTTGTTGTCTAATAATTGCGAATGATCTAAAAATTGTCCTCCATCAAGGGGGGAGTGGACTTCAGAATCCAGGAAGTGGTCCTCATTGTTGTAAAAACAGAAAAAAGGAAGCTGCACAACCAAAAAAAAAAAAAGAAAAAAAAAGAGGAAATTAATTAAAGGCAGGAAAGCTCAATACCAAAGGAGGGGATCCCCATAGCTCAACTGGCCGAAGGGAGATCGCGCTCTGCTTTACTCCCTAGTCCAGCAAGGGCGAGGGAAAGTTACAGGCCAAGCTGGGAGAGCACACCCTACCTTGACATTTTCGAAGTTGGCTAAGTTAATCAGGATGGCTTTGTGCTTTAACTGCTCACTGTTTAGGTCAGGGAGCTTATTGAAGAAATATCGGTTCAGATTCCAGTCGGCATAAGGCTCGGACAAGATCAAATTGTTTGGAAAAGGGGCGAAGAAGAAAAGATTTGTATAGTCCCCCACAGAGGACTAGAAAGGGCCTACCACCTTATACATAATATTAAGTTGAAGGTATCCTAGGGATTAGTTCTTCGGAGCAGAAGAGATGCCTACCCTAAATAAGCTCCAAGGAAACAAGAACTCGAAAGAGATGGCAGGTCATTATAAAAGCAACTACTACCCCAGAAGTAAGCAATGTCTAAGAACATAGGGTGCAAGAAGGGTAGAAGAATACCTCCCCTGAGGCTAGTGACGTAAAGGGCTATGTGTCTAGTATGTTGGCTATAAGGGCGTTCACTATCTACGGTTGCAACAATGTCACCTTTTTCCAACCCCCTCTCCCCATTGATTTCAAAAATATCAGTGGAGTCAAATGAGGAAGACATGGAGAAGGCCTCCAACTCAGAGAGCCTATAGACCTCGCTCTTGACAAGAGGAGCCCTCTTAGAGGTTGGAGAAGAGTAAAAAACCCCGTTCTCTAAATCAACAAGGAAAAAGGATATGCAATCTCTCCAGAGCGAAGAGAAGGTGTATTAGAAGCAAAAGACACGGCAGGGGACAAGGAGGACATCTTAGATTTGGAGAGAAAAAATATAAAATTTTTTGAAAAAGAAAGGCAGTAGAGGGAAAAGAAGAACTCACTCTTTGCAATTTCCTTCAAGGTTTAGGAAAGGTTGGTTCTAGGCACTGGTTCACCTATCTGACAAAGAGAAAGAGGAAAGCTCAAGAAAGAAACAGAAAGTATAGCAGAAAGCTTGTGAGTAGAGCTTCATAAAGTAAAGGAATTTAGTTAAATCTTAACTCTTTAAAATTCTCCTAATTTATATGAGATAAGGAATCCTTTGGGTTGCTGGAAAGGAACTGGTACGGTAGAAAATGAGGCAATTTCCAAAATTGAAGAGGCACGTTTCCTCCGAAAGATAGCCATTGCAGAGAAAATGTTGCGACCCTTTAGAGGTCACTAATTAAGATGGTAATTTAGGCACCACGACCTTTGAGTTTGCTGAGCCTAAAAGCGGGTAATGATGGGAGAAACAGGCATAACCTGAACGAGGTCAACCCAAAATGGGCCCAAGGCCCCAACCCTCACTACTTGAAAGTCAAACTCACAAAGTCAACGAAGAAAGGTGGGCAGCGACCTACTACCGCCAACCTCCCAGGTCACTGACCTCTTTAATGAGCTCAGGAGAGGTCATTACTAGGCCACAACCTTAGACCCAGTATGCTAAAAACCAGTCTCATACATCTTCCATGACGCGACCAATTGTGCATGACTCCTAACAACCCCCATGAGCCTACGATCACTTGGCCCAACCTCCCAAACGAGATGGTTGAGATCTTTAACATCCATGGGAAAGTCGCGAAATTGGTCTAGACGTCAGTTAGCGAGCTCGTAGTTCTCGACTAGAGACGTGAATGGCAAGATATCTCAACCAAGTGAAACTTCAAAATTCTAGGAGCAATTGATGGGATATTATATGATCTCACAATTATCCTAATTACCTACTGTCATGTAATAGAAGAGCCCTAATCAAAGAGGGAACTACTTCATCTTAATATATAATCAAATGATAATCAGTCTATAGACAACGATTGTATTTTTTTGGGATAAATTACACAATATTACTCTCTTATAATACTGACTTAGGTATCGGAACTCTTCCCCAGGCGACAGCCCACTTCGCTAACCTACTTGTTTTCCTCTTAGTTTGTGACCATTGGCGTCGTCACGGTTTATGGGTGACTCAAAAGCTACTCTTTAGCTCCATCAATTGCATATCAGGCATTTGATATTTTGTTCAAACCAATATAATTTTTCTAATTTACAAAGAAGAACTATAAATTTGATTTGAAAAGGTTTCTAAAAACTTATTTCATCCCCTCTTAGGTTTTTCAGTAGTTAACATTGAAACATCATATTATAAATAGTAAATGTATGGCATAACACCCGTAGTTTTTCAGGCATGTTGCATATGTTCATAAAAATTAAAGAATCTTATAATATAGTGTTTAAATACCAATATCAAATTTTAGAACGTTATACTTTTTTCCTAAAATGTTGAGAATTAAATGTTCCATTTTAAAAAATATATGAATTTTTAATATTCCTCAATTTAAGAATTTACACTCACTAATCAAAAGTTTCAATAATAATTAATATAGTATATAAAATAGAATAGTTCATTAATTACATGCAGTTACAAGTTGTGTTTAGAATATATACTCCCACCATTCTTGTTTATAAATCATTTGTAATGATTTTTATCAATACTAAAGTATTTTTTTTTTTTCCCATGATGTCTCTATGGAGAATATTAAAAAGAAAAAAATTTTAATATTAAAAGAAATAAATAAAATATTTATTAAATGATTAACAATGACTTATAATAAGCTCAAATTCTTATAAATTCTTATAAATGGATGAATTATAAATAGGAGGATAGAGGAGGCACATCACAAGGTCATTTTGTAGAAAACTCTTTTTTCCTTTTTCGTATTTTCCCTTTTCAATCAGGAAAATTTTCAGATTTCCTCCAACTCAAATGCACACAAGACCAGAAATACTTAGAAATTGAAGTCAATTCAGAGTTGCTTCATTGTTCATACTAGCAACACGGGCAACTGCCAAGCTAACATGTTCAGATCTTTGATCCAGCAGTAGTAGCAACAAAGGCTGAACATGGTTATTTTTGTTCACACAAATCAAAAGGCACAACAAAGAAGCCACTCTAGGAATGTCCTGCTGATTTCCTCCTATGGATAGAACAGCAACCGGTGAAATCAAGTTCCCAGAGAACATTTCCAAAACCATAATCTTACAAGTAGAAAGGGGAAAGCACATCGAAGCTCCTTGACATTGGTGATTCACAGATCCTGCATGTTTCAAGAAACATTAGAAAAACAAAAAAAAAACATCAAAGTAATAAGAGCAATTGAGAATGAGAAGCTGATTAAAGCAAGCTAATAGGGAACTATCTTGAAACAAAATTTTCCATAGAACATGGCATGGTGGATCATATATGAGAGAGCAACCTAACATTTCAAAAGTCTCAATGTGACTATTTAATCATGTATCAGAAACTCTTAAACATCCAGAATAGGTTGAGGACTTACAGTAAGGAACTATCTTCCACCTCTGATTATCACCTTTTTTCCATTCCCAAAGAACAATTTTAGTGCCATCCCTGACACCTCCATGATTTGCATCACCATTGAAAGCATCCACATTCAGACGAATATTATTCACCATCCTTATTGTTCTAAAGGTGTCACCCAAATCCCTGCTCTCTGTCCACAAGATTGACTCATCAAGAACATCAGGATTGTAAGGGATTAACTGGACCTGTTAAGAATATCCATGCACATGTCAGTGCTGATAAAGATGTAATTTTGGATGCTTGAAAAAAGTTCAATTTGAACACTTACTAATATCCTGCATAAGAGTATGGGTAAACAACCAAGATAACTGTTTAGTTTTTTAAAATGTGTTGCAAACACTATCTGGTAAAGATATCCTAACCAATGTGCCTGAAAAAGAAGACCTTTAACTGCTACCACATGCTAATGCCTATGCTATTGAATATTTACTAATCAAGTCTTTGAAAATAAAATCAAATTTGAGTTGTGCCACATTGACATTGTACAGACATTCAACCTGCTAAAGCTGCCTATCAAACTAAATAAACAATTTCATTGCAGCATTTTGACTTTCGAACATCTGTTTAGAAGCATGGTTAATAAATAAACGAGGTGATAGCAGGAGGAATCATTCTACAAGGATAGCCAACTTCCATATTGATCATGTGCCCAAAGCCTTCAAAAAGCTTATGAAAAATGAAAAACTAACTGTATGGCAAACTGGAGTAACCAAAAGTGATGGCCTCTCCTTACTTGGTGTAGACCAGGCAACTCTAGGTATGCCTCCATGGAACCAAAAATTTCACATTTTCCATTTTGTGACACAATATTTGGACAGTGACATTCACTATGCATCAAGTTGTAGTGCCAGATACCTCCTGACACCTCAGACAGCGAGGATTATTCATTAAGAATTCTGTAGAGACAAACACAAACTCACCGTGTATTACTATAGGACATCTTCAAAGCATTCTGGAAGACATTTAAAATACTTGCAGTTCGAAAGGACTCAAATTCTGGTTCTAAGAGTAGCTTAAGCTAGAGTCTACATAATTGTTGATCACAAAACTTATTGTGTTATCTGTTAGTTTTGAGTCCAGAAAAATGAGTTCTTTACAGAGATCTTGAAGATTTTTACAAAATTTTATAAACTTTAAAAAACATAACATTTTTTATGAAATCTTTTCTTTAGACTAATTAATAGGAAAAACAAATTACAAGAGCAGGATATTGAACATACCGGCTGAGTAGCACCAACAGAGTGCTTCATGGCCTCTACAGTGGCTTTGTTCACCAGCGCAAAACTTGGAAACCCTTCTTCATCCTTCACCCTTGTGCTATACTTCTCGTCCTTGATCCAATGCTGTAATATTCATTTCCCAGAATTCAAGCACAAGGGAAAAAGTAGTGAATAAAAGACCAATTTCATTGAATGCACCTTACGTGAGGTGACGAACACCCAAAATTACTTCCAAGATCAGTCAATTTATGCCACAAAAAGAAATCGACAAAATCCCTTCAGAGATCCCTTATTACGGAATTCAACAACCTATTGGTACTTGATCACTCAATCCTTTATGAATTTCTATCAAATTCGTATGCGACAGATCAAGTCCACTCTGACAAGAAAAACCAACGAAAATGATCTGATCCCGGCAAAAACTGAAAGGAAAAATTCAAAAAGGTAAAATATTGCTTACCTGATAGGGGTCCGATGGATTAGAAGGAGCAAGAATGACTTCCCCATCACGGATAGTGAGAGAATAGTTCTCCTCAGCCTTCGTATACACTCTGACAGAAGGCCTATTACTGATCTCCGAGTTGTGGTGAGACTGGTGATGCATAAAAGAAGGTAAGTGAGGAGTAAAGGAATGATGAGAGACATGTGAAACATGTCCAACAGAAGGGTAGGAATCCACCGCGGCCGGTGGAGGAGCATAACCTCCAGGCCCCGAATGTGAGCTGTGGTAAACGTTTGTCACCTGAGGCGGCGGTGGAGCCGGAGCATACCCATATTCTCCAGACCCTGAATGGTAGCTGTCGGAAAAATTGGTCATCCCCGATGGAGGATACCCATAATCTCCAGGCAATGAATGGGAGCTGTGGGAAACATGGGTCACCCCCGGTGGAGGATACCCATATTCTCCAGGCCCTGAATGGGAGAAGTGGGTCACCTCCGGTGGTGGTGGTGCCTGCTCGTTGTAGTAGGGATGAGGGCGGTCTGGTGGTGGAATTTCATCTTCGTCACGGCGATGGTGGTGGTGGTGGTGGGGGAAATCCATTGCAGGTTGTTTAGACCGCGTTCCTTTGCAGCTTTCTAATTTATGGAAAAAGTTCTTCTATGAATTGCATCCACGTGCATTTCTTGACAATTTTCGTGATTACGCTTGAATTAAGACACTGCAAGATCTTTTAATTTCTCATCTCGGAGATTTTCTTTTTTCTGAAATAAAGAAGATTAATACTTTTGATCCCCCATTTTTTTCATTTTTACAAGTCCAAATCTAAAATCTTTTTTTTTTTTTTTGTCCTTCATCATTTTTTTTTTTTTATCACTTTGATCCATATTGATTTTTCTTTTCCTTCACATTTTATCTTTTTACACAATTGACCCAAATGAAAAGCAAACATGTTTTAAAAGTTTTTCTATAGATCAAAGAAGGATATTTTATAGATTTCATAAAATAAATTATCAAAAAAAGGATTTTAGATAAGTAGAATATCGAGAGGTATGGTTCGGATATAGTTGAAAAAAAAAGGTTTTGAAAACAAAGAAGAATTACATTAAATTTCATTAAATCAATTAGTTAAACAATATTGTACCCAAGGGTTGCAATTGAGTGGTTTGAATGTGTAGTTTGTATATTGTAAGTCGTGGAATCAACTCGATATTCTTGCCTACTCTAATTTTAATGAGTTGCAGGTTCTAACAAAACAGTTGAGATATATCACGAAACCCAAACACCATCAAATAAAAAAAACATAGTCTTATAGAACTACTTATATTAGAGGATAAAAATATCAAGTTTGTATATTAATATGAAAATGTCTCACTCTCTCTCAAAATATATATAGTAATATTTTTAATATAATAGTTTAAATTATTACAATGAAATTTATACTAATCCTTTCTTTTGTGCTATTAATCCTCTTTATACCCTAAAAAAATTCAAACCCTTATTATCTTTAATATACAAAATTGAAATCTGTTCCCATTCCATTTTTAAAAAAATCAAGTAATACTAGTCCTAAAGGATCAAATCAAGTTGACTATCCATGGAATCAAGTCATTTTGTCATCGTGATATCAAAATCATCCCTAGATTCTTAGCATTAAGAAAGAAATATTCCTTTTATAATTGATAAACTTTTTTTATTTTTTTTAAGTTTCTAAAACAAAAACAATAATTAATATTATCAGTTTTGAATAGGTCACCAAATCCCAACCACCGTCGAAGTAACATATTCATTTTTTTATCTAAAAATCTTTTAACAGTAGAATAAGGGAAAATGGCAAAACTCAAAAGCTTTCTAGAAGTCTCTTTTTCCACACCCATGAAAAAAATGAAAATAAAGGATAGTTATACTGGTATATTATATATATATATATATATATATATATATATATTTAAAAAAAATCTATAAATTTCTTGAAACACTATTTACTCTATAATTTTCTTCTTATTTAAAGTTTATATTTTTCTAACTTCACATGTTTAATTTTGAAATTGAATATTTTATTTTAATTTTTATATATATTAAGAAGAGAGTGTGATTGCACATAATTCTTAACATATTCATATTTTTTTGGTTGAAATAATTCAAAAGAATGTTACATCAAAGAAGACTCTGAGTGGAGACGTGGACTGGCCGCTGGAGTCAGTGTTCGGAAAAGGCTGAACAGAATCCACTTCCCGCTTTGTTTTCACGAAAGATAATAATAATAATAATAATATACTTTCAAGTTGCTACCCCACACCAACATAAATAAATGATGGACAATTCAATTGAAATTAAACATTTAACACTAATTTTTCATATATGATACAGTGACACTCATCGGTCGTCTTTTCAAGATTATCTTCCAGTTCTTGCTTATAACCATTTCAAGTGATTGGCGCGGGCCTGCTTCTGCTCTCATATATCGAAGTTTGAACCCCAAAAATCCAGTACCCACGTAATCCCATTGTGATGGGGCAGCCTCGAGACAATTTGAGCTTCATCTATTTCGCCATTCGTTGTGACAAAGACTTTTCCGAAATATGATTCTCCACTTGACATTAAAGTTCCGGTGTCAAAAAAGAGGAAATCAATTTATCTCCAAGAACTATTCCAACATAAACAATCCAATTGGTTACTAAAAAAAATCTATTTCTAAAATTCATTTACAAGAGAATTTTCAAGATCCATCTGACATGAAAACTCGATCTCTGCAAATCTAAATTGTCGATTGAGAACGGTGGGTTCTTGTTTTCTACAATTGTGGAGGGTATAATAGTTTCTTCCATCCTTCTATTGTCTAGAAGATATTAGAGATCTTGCCTAAAGATTGAAGGAATGGTGTAACAAATTAAGAATTTGGTTTTTGAATCAGATTTGTTACAAATTTCATGATGATAAAAAAAAGAAAAAGAAATTAAGACAGGTTATAAGAGATGTTCATCAAGATAGAGCTTTTGAATCATGTATCTGATATGAAAAATTACCATCAAATGTTTGGTTTCAATTGAATTGCTGCATCACATATTTATGGTGATATGGTGCAGCAACTGCACCTTAAATTTTTTTCGTGTTTAATCATCACCTGCGGATGAAAATGATTAACTTAATTCTTAAGTATCCGGAAATTAAAAAACTATAAAAGGCAAATTATCTTTAGAACTTTCTCCTCAACAAATGTACTCCGCGATTTTTTTTCTTCTTTAAATGATACGTACCGTAGAATGCGACGCTACATCTACTTGATAAAATAAAAAGATTAATTAGAAAAAATTTTTAAAAAGTGAGTTGTCTTTTTCAAAATTAAAATAAAATTGTCAATTTATTTTTATTTGGATTATTATATTGGCCCAACAAGTTTGATGAAAATCCTTTAGAGAATAAAATTCAACCCAGTGACATCTTGTCAAAATAATTATCTTTTTTGAAAATGAAAAATCAGCTCATGTCAAAAAAATGATTTCTCTCTGTTTAAAATAGAGATTTTACATCTAAATCCATATAATTATTTCTCCAATATGAAAAAGAAAAAGGACCATCTAAGATATTTTTAGGATTAAGAAATTATCTCTTATCCATCCTCTGAGGACACTTCAATAGATATAGTAGCGAGCGTGCAGCTTATAGATCCTATTTCGAATCCTATCAATATCCTCTTTTATGAGCATAATGTTCAGGTGTTTGCAAATTGATCCAAATACATATTTTAAACATATTATCTCTTTGATTAGAGAAAAGTCTTGAAGGATGTAAATCGAGAAATATACACGAGAAAGTAAAGGCTAGAGGAAGAGGACTTTTATGAGGTCGGCATACTTGGGATGTAAATCCCGTGGCTTAAACCTTCTCCAGTTGGAGGATTTTTCCTCATATCACTTCAAACTTATCAACTCGCTTGTGTCCCTGAGATTTTTTTTTAAAAAAAAATTATCCATTATCCTTTCCAAAGGTAGATAACTTAATTCCTAAGGATCGGAAAATTAAAAAGAGATAAAAGGCAAATTATCTTCAGTACTTTCTACTCAACAAATGTACTCCATGACTTTTTAAAATTTTATTGGCCCAACAGGTCTAATGAAAATCCTTCAGAGGATAAAATTCAATCTAGTGACATCTTGTCAGAATAATTATCTTTTTTGAAAATGAAAAGCCCGTTCATGTCAAAAAAAAAAATGATTCCTCTTGATGATGGAATAGTTGTTTAAAATTGATGGGAGAAACGAATACAATCCAGATGAATTGATCCAAACGAACTTAAGCCCCAATTCAAATATCTAAATATTCAAATCACAAGTTAAGAGGAAAGGTGGACAACGACCCCACCAACCTCCCATTCCACCAATCTTAAAATGAACTTAGGAAAGGTCCCATCGGATCTCGACCTTCGATCTAATGAGCTTCAATCAATCTCATACATCTTTTATATTACGATTAAATGTCTACGACTCTTAACACACTTTATGAACCTGTAATCACTCATTATGACCTTTTAAAAGAGATAGTCGAGACCTTCGGCATTCACAAGTAGGTCGTGAAGTTGGTTTAAATGTCGTTAATGAGTTTGTAACTCTCGACCAAAGACATGTATTCCAAGGTATCCCAAC
This sequence comes from Parsonsia alboflavescens, assembly GCA_028571225.1. Taxonomy (NCBI): domain Eukaryota; kingdom Viridiplantae; phylum Streptophyta; class Magnoliopsida; order Gentianales; family Apocynaceae; genus Parsonsia; species Parsonsia alboflavescens. Next base: position 1,565 of record JAOXNR010054078.1, on the reverse strand, counting down.
TTAGAGAAACTTCACTATTCTAGGAGAAATTGGTAAGATGCGATATGATTTCACAATTATCCTAATTGACTATTTTCACATAATTGAATAGCTATGATCAATGAGGTAACTTATTATTCGATATATATTATCAAACACACACTGTTCACAGGGACAAATTAAGCTAATTTACCCAAAGATTACTCTCTCGGAATACTAACTTAGGCATCAGAGCTATCCCCAGGGCTACACCCCACTCCGGTGATCTAATCTTCCTTTTCAGGTTGCTGATTGTATTTGTCATCACAGTTCAGGATGACCCGAAGATTGTTTTCGAGCTCCATCAAAAATAGAGATTTTAAATTTAATATCAAGTTAAATCTGTATAATTATTTGTCCAATATGAAAAAGAAAAAGGAGTATCTAATATATTTTAGGATTAAGAAATTATCACTTATCCATCCCTTTCGGGACATTTCAATAGATGGAGTGACGAGTGCACACACTATAAATCTTTCGAATCCTGTCAATACCCTCTTGGATGAGCGGAATGTCGAGGTGAGTGTCAGACACAGCTAAAAAGCTTCCAGGGGCATAGCTCAATGGTAAACTTGATGAGAGTTGGTATAACTGCCAGTCTCGCCTCTATAAGTAGGGTGCGCGTTCAATTCCTATCAAACAAAGGAGTGTAGGGGAACCGGATCCCGAATCCAAGAGGAAACGAATCCGGAGTCCCAGAATTTTAAAAAAATTTTCTCTCACATAAAAGAGTTCAAGAACGATACCTAGTTTTGAAGATTCGCGGAGATCTTATCCTGCGGAATGGATTTGGACGTCTTAATCTACTATGCAAAAGATCTTCTAATCTATTCCCTATCTGTCTGGGTGAACAGAAAGGAAAATAGAAGATCGGAGGATCTCTGTGAGTGGAATGGAAGAAAACAGACGTCTGTGATTTCTCTGCAGAGAGAAAAATCACGTCTATTATCTTCTTTTAGGGTTTCAGAAAGATCGTTATTTTTTTTTCATCTCTAGGTTATTACAGGATTAATGAATAATCATTTAAATAACTAAAATAGAAATATGGTTTTCTATGGGCCCAGAGCCCAACACCCCAACAATCTTTTTATTTAATTAAAGACCCAATAATTATTCATTGGATCATGGATCCAACATAATTATTCTGTCCCTTTAATTAAAGTCCAATATTTATTTTTATTCTTAGCCCATCAAATAATTAATTTCATGGACCTAAGCCCAAATTAATTATAAAACTAATAAAAATAAATCCACTCCATTATTTTATTCAAACGCAACAATAATTAATCTTATGGACCTAAGTCCAAATCAATTATAAGACTAAATAAAATAACTAATTAATTTTATTCACCGATCTCCTATTTAAGAATGACATGAAATCATTCAATCTGAATAGGGCTAGATTAGCGACCTTAAGACACAATGTTCATGGCTCTATAAAATGACTAAACTACCTTTACTACATAGTACTAATTGACTTAGTCATTTTAAACACCTTCTATTATCACCATAAGAAGATGATGTACTCCATAATACATTGCTGTAGA